>JBBLXU010003532.1:0-30727 GCA_037893425.1 Campoplex nolae | reverse complement strand
ATATATATATATGGGGCATTCCATGCCAACTCAGCCTATTGCGGAAATTCACACTTCCAATTCGGCTGAAATTTTTTTATCTTTTCATACTATATAAAAAAGAGATCTATGATTTTTTTCAAATTATTTTATCGAGCCGTTCACGAGATACGATATTTTGAAAATTTTGGTAATTTTTTTTGGTAATGCTCATAACTTCTTTGAAAATACACCAATTTGGATGTTTTTTTTTTTAAATTGTGCGTTTTTCATTGAACTTTCTGAAAATAGCATGCAAAAAATTATCAAAGAATTATTTTCTCGATTTTTTTAGATTTTTAGATTAAAATCTTTTTTTTAAAACTGTTTGTATCCTTCGATTTTTAAAAAAAAATTCTCAAAAAAACTACTTCCTGTTTCACGAATTTTAAGCCTGGTCCCGTCGTGGGAAAACGATGCGTTATATTTTTTCTAGAATTTTTAAAATTCTCAATATTTTTTTCTTTCTGTATTCCAAGAAAAATTTATCGTTAAAGATTACAAGAAAGTTTCCGCTGTCAAAAATGCACTTAATTTTTTCAATCTCAATCGAGCAAACTGTGTGGAAAAATTTAATTTTCGGAAATAACGGCATTAACATTGCATGAGTCTGAATTACCGTACACTGTTATAGTCATAAAGTGAGTCCAATGACTGGAATCATTTCGATCGCAGCGCCACTCTTTTCAATACATCGTTCTTATGTGCGCTTTCAAAGTACGGAATATCCACTTCTACATGGCCGTATGATCTTACCGACAGAGGGCGCAGATCGGAGCCAGACCAAACCATACGTACATACACACCTCTAAGGTTCCTGATGTAGCCACTGCTCGGCGCTACTGTCAGTTGTCCCCTACTATCCATTTATGTTTTGAATCGCATTTGTAATCGAATTGTAAACCTTCTGACGAGCAGGTTATGATAAAGAACAAGTCGTTACTTAAGAAATAAATGAAACTCACAATTTTCGATAAAAAATGTCCACATTCGGAAAATATAACGTATGCTGCAATCCATTTAACGTCAAAGATCATAGAGTGACAAAATCTTTGAGGTTAGCTTCTAGAAACTTGCAAGCGAGATTTAGTTTGAGTGCAACAGATTACCTGTGTACAGTCTGCCGGAAAAAATTGAATTCTACTATTAGAGAAAAAGAAGAAAAAGAAATATCATCTGATAGCGATGACAACGGAAGCAACTCTGACAATAAAGTGGACGTTATAGACGATGAACTCATTGAGCCAACTGTTTCAGGTATTAGGCATATTATGATATTTTTATATACCATTTCAATTCTTATATCATAAAATCGTTTTTTTTGCAAAATAAAGTTGAAATTAAACATTTTTTAGGAACATCTTCATTGTCCAGTCATGAGATCGCATCGCAGCTTAGTAGTCTCTCTCAACTAAGCATTAATACACAGTTACCTACTATCAATGATGCTTTAAGATTGCTAAATCAGTCTCCAATACCTACTCATAAATTAACAAAGCAAGCATATTTGCGAAACAAAATTCGTAATGTTGATAGCTATTTGTCAACTGTGTTCGATTTAGAAAAAGATTCGGACGACCGAATACAAGCACAAGAGTTCTCAAATATGATCGACGTTCTGAAAACAAAATTTCATGATGAAGCGACAAAAAAAGAAGAGCAACTCCAAATTCTTACTCTGCTACCGCAGGATTGGAGCGTGTATAAAGTTTGTAAAACGATGGAAACAACAAAAGATATGGCAAACGTCGCGAAGGCTCTTAGAGAAAAATACGGAATATTATCAATGCCAAAATCAAAACGAGGTAAATAAAACCATATTTCTCAATTTGGTCGTTAATTCATTCTTCAATTCTTATTCAATAATGGAATTTTCATTATCAGGCAGATCTTTATCTGATGATATAAAATCGAAAATACTTCAATTTTACCTTGATGATCAGACAAGTGTCAATATGCCAGGCATGAAAGATTTCGTTTCTATTCGAAATAATGACGGTGTGCGCGAACATGTTCAAAAAAGACTCATTCTTTCGAACCTACGAGAGTTATATGAGCTCTTTAAAATAGAGTATCCAGAATGCAAAGTCGGATTCTCTATGTTTGCATCACTGCGACCTAAGTACTGCGTACTTGCAGGATCTGGCGGCACGCATACTGTTTGTGTGTGTTCAATCCATCAAAACACTAAACTTATGATGTTAGGCAAGTATATTAATAAAGACAATTTAGTTTTGATTATAATTCTTTCTCTTATAATAAGCTATCGAATCTAATATTTTTTGTTTTGCAATAATTTACAGGTTGCAATTTAGCAACTTTAACAGACAATCTCCCAAGACCTCTGAAAGAATATAAGGATTGTTTAAACATGATCATTTGTGAAAATGCATCATCGGAATGCTATTTTGGAAAATGCAAAAATTGTCCAGGAATAGCAGTTCTACAAAATTTACTCAGCAGGATTCTTGAAGAGAATGATATTGATGAATTGACTTATCAATACTGGGTTTCTAAACCCCGAACAAGCCTTGAAACATTCTCTACATGTTCATCGGAATTCATTGAAGAATTTTGCACTAAAATTACGGAACTTTTGCCTCATGCATTTATTGCAAAATCACAGGCGATGTTTATGAAGTCTCTCAAAAATTCCTTAGGAATAGACGAATTTCTTGTAGTTTGTGATTTTGCTGAAAATTACAGCTTCGTTATTCAAAATGCGGCACCTGGGTTTCACTGGAACAACAATCAATCCACTATATTTCCTGTGGTGATTTATTTCCGGGAAAATAATACGTTGCATCACAGAAGTCTAGTGATTATATCTGATTACAACACCCATGATTCGAATGCAGTTCACGTTTTTTTAAAAATTATCACTGATTTTATCAAAACAATATCTGAAGACGCTAAGAAAATATATTATTTTTCTGATGGAGCACCACAACAATTTAAAAACTACAAGAACTTCATAAATCTTTATTTTCATAAAGAAGACTTCAAAATAAATGCCGAATGGCATTTTTTCGCGAGTTATCATGGAAAAGGACCGTGTGATGGCGTTGGAGGTACGATAAAAAGAGCAGCAGCACGAGCTAGTCTTCAGTTGCCATTCGATCAACAAATTTCGACTCCTGAAGCGTTATACGAATGGGCAAAGAAACCAAACAACTTACCAAACATCGAGATAAAGTTTTCAGCAATCAGAGATCATGAAAAAGCAATCGACGTTCTAAATATTCGATATTCAAAGGCTAAACCGATAACTGGTACACAAAAATTCCATTGCGTGATTCCAAACATGGATGGATATCTCACAATGAAAGTGATTTCTGGTACGAACGAAAGTCACTCCTGCAAAATATTTAAACGACAAAAAAAGTAAAAAAAAATTACCTTCACGAATAAAAACTTCAAAAAAATACAAATTGATTGTTCCCACAATTGAATACAAACTGGATTCCTAATTGTTTACTGTTATTTTATTTTATAAGACATTAAAACTCACATTTAAAGTTCTAAAAGCAAAATTATGAAATTTGATATTTTTAAAAATCCTATAAAAAATATAACGCATCGTTTTCCCACGACGGGACCAGGCTTAAAATTCGTGAAACAGGAAGTAGTTTTTTTGAGAATTTTTTTTTAAAAATCGAAGGATACAAACAGTTTAAAAAAAAAGATTTTAATCTAAAAATCTAAAAAAATCGAGAAAATAATTCTTTGATAATTTTTTGCATGCTATTTTCAGAAAGTTCAATGAAAAACGCACAATTTAAAAAAAAAAACATCCAAATTGGTGTATTTTCAAAGAAGTTATGAGCATTACCAAAAAAAATTACCAAAATTTTCAAAATATCGTATCTCGTGAACGGCTCGATAAAATAATTTGAAAAAAATCATAGATCTCTTTTATATAGTATGAAAATATATATATATATATATATATATATATATATATATATATATATATATATATATATATATATATATATATATATATATATATATATATATATATATATATATATATATATATATATATATATATGTAATATATAATGGGCATTCCATGCCAACTCAGCCTATTGCAGAAATTCACATTTCCAATTCGGCTGAAATTTTTATCTTTTCATACTATATATAAAAAGAGATCTATGATATATATATATATATATATATATATATATATATATATATATATATATATATATATATATATATATATATATATATATATATTATATATATATATATATATATTTTTTTTTTTTTATCCACTGATTGTTGGATTTCTCATGCTTTTTTAAAAATCAAATGGATCAAAGTATAAGAAAATCAGAACTACCTCACCCGAATTTCCAAATGTGGGCTTGAGTTCATACGAGCTCAATACGTAGATATTGGAGGTGACCAGAAGTGGAAAAATTCTTAGAGGTTTTGTTAATAACTGAGATGAATTAATTTTTTTAGATCACGTATTAAATTATATTTTTGTTTTATGGCTAAGATTGGATATTCAGAATCAGACTTCTACTTTTTTAAATATTTTTTTATTTTTAATTAAATCGATTATTTAGTGTAGAAGGCAATTTCGAGGGTTTGGCGATAACTTAATATCGACTGTATGAATTTGAATTTCAGAGCACGAGAAGCAACGTACGAACGGCAGCACTGACTGCTTACGAATCGTTTGGAAATCTCGAGGGTTCCTTGGCCTCTCGCGTGGGGTCTTCAGTGCACGGGGGGTCTCTCGCTTGAGTTCGGTGGCCAGCGACATACCGGACATCTCTCCCCTCCTTCGTCCTTATCATTTCCGCGATCTTCCTAATTTTCAGCCTATTCGCATCGAATTTGCACACGGCACGCTTCAGTTTACCTTCCTTCTCGCTCTCTTCGCGCCGGACCGCGACATGGTACACATCGATCTACGCATTTTATCTTCGATCAACGTGCTCTTCGAAATCTTCAACGTGCTCTTCTAACCGGTGTACTTCTTCATTCTCACGCATTCTCTCCGATTTACAACCGGGTGTATTCGTGATTAATAAGTGATTATCTTCCCTTCGGATCTCGCTTCGTAACGGTTCGATTCTACGATCAATTCTAAATTATTCTTCCACCTCATTATTCTCGACCGCGTGTTATACTTTGGGCAGTGCCGCGATTTACAACCGCGTCATTGCGGTAAATTGATACGTGCGTGTCTTCGGTACAATGTTCGTAATAATCACAAATGTATCACAAAGGGTCTAGCCGGATAAGATGAGTCAATCTGCCCCCACTGAATTTTGGGGCTTCAATTTTTTGACAGATTCATTACCAAAAAAAAAGAAATTTCTGCAAATTTATAATTGTCTGTATTGATTTTTAGCGTTTCTATGTCAAAAAATGGTGTTTTTTCCAATATTATTTTTTTCACACATCTGAAAGTCGTTTAAAAATCCGAAAAAATTCTGAAAAATCGGGAATCCTTAAAAGTTTATGAAAAAAATGATTTCAATTTTTATTCTAATTAAATACTATTTTTTATGATCTAATCTAAATTTTTTCAAATCAGTACAACATGCATCGACTTTCCTACTATGTTGGCAAAATTCAGCATGATTCTACTCTTCAATCTTTGTATGGTAACGGGACAGCCTTATCCCCTGTCACGATTTCTGGTTTCACAGACATCCTGACAGAGGGCGACGGACTGAGCGCTCTCGCGTCAGCGGAGCATCACTCGTACGCCGATAAGGCTCCCTCACCTTTCCATTCTCCTTCTCCTTATTCCTATCCACAAAATTCACATTCACGATAATAATGGAGCACTGATATCCTCAATCGAGGATATACCTTCTCGTACAATTAAAGTACGGTGGCGCAATAACGAGGCCTCGCCCGATTGCGTCACGAGAAGTTCGCTATTCTTAGAGACGCCGTAGTGAGGCTAAGCCCTATGGCTTCAAGAAGGAGGCGATAACAGTGCAGCATCTGAAGGTGACTCCTACTCCCAGCAAAGACCTCGCCGGTCAGTGCACGAACCTGCACACCTCTCCACGAGAGAGAAGAGGATCTCAAAAATCCTAAGTTTCGATTTTTGAACAAGTAACCAATGTTCAAAAATCATGAAACGTTTCAAAAATTCAGCATGATTCTACTCTTAAATCTTTGTATATTAAAAAAAAAATCAACATTCGACCTGCAACACATTATAAAAAAAAAATATCACAAAATTTCATATTTTTCGGTGAAATTCCATAAATAATCATTCTTTAAGCTCAATTGATGAGTAGTAATGACTGCAGGTGTTGTGGGGCATCACACAGAAACGTAAATTTAAGTGGTGCCTCTAGTAGCCATGCGTAAAACCTGACAGAGATGCATACTCGATATTACGTATTTTAGTTTCTACGGTAATTTTCGAACTCATGTGATTTCTTTTCCCTGACAATTATAAACCATTCCTTTTTTTTCTTCTTCCATAGTTTCTTTCACTCTATACAACTGAATATTATATTCATTATAATTAAAGGTGGAAATTCCTGTTTTCCATGATATTGGAGACGAAGATTAAAATAGGAAAATCGGTGGCGGTAAGTATTTTATTAATGTTGTTTTAATCATGTAGCTAGTTTCAACTGTAGCAATTGTTTCCTGTTGAAAGGAAACTCTCTTCTCAATATACTAAAAACAAATGCACGATAATTTATAAGAAGAAGTAGTTCGATCAGAAAGAAACAAAACGTTGTCAAATAAATGCAAAAGTGACGAGTACATCGGATGACGAATGAAAAAAATTAGAAACATAATGGTATTATAAAAAAATGGAGAACAAAGAAATTACCAATGGAAGAATATAAATAGCAAAACATTATTAACAAAACAATAATACAGAAGCATTCAAAAAATTACTAGCATAAACAAATTACCAATCGAAAAAAAAATACAAGAGACACAATTACAACGGTTTACAAATCGTGTTAGTCTTACTTAAAATTACCACGCAAAGTTGTCAGAGTGAATATCTCCTAAAATTAGAATCACAAAAATATACAAAGAAAAAAAATAGGAGAGAAAAAAATTACTAACGAAAAAAAATATAAATAAGAATAATTACAAACAAAAAAAATTGAAAAAAAATAAAATACAAACAAAAAAATTGAAACGAATAAAAAATTTAGCTGTACTTGGCGAAGTTTTTTCGTTGTTAACTTCACGTAATACACTCACATCTCATGTTCACGAACTCGCCAAGTACGGCTAAATTTTTTATTCGTTTCAATTTTTTTGTTTGTATTTTATTTTTTTTCAATTTTTTTTGTTTGTAATTATTCTTATTTATATTTTTTTTCGTTAGTAATTTTTTTCTCTCCTATTTTTTTTCTTTGTATATTTTTGTGATTCTAATTTTAGGAGATATTCACTCTGACAACTTTGCGTGGTAATTTTAAGTAAGACTAACACGATTTGTAAACCGTTGTAATTGTGTCTCTTGTATTTTTTTTTTCGATTGGTAATTTGTTTATGCTAGTAATTTTTTGAATGCTTCTGTATTATTGTTTTGTTAATAATGTTTTGCTATTTATATTCTTCCATTGGTAATTTCTTTGTTCTCCATTTTTTTATAATACCATTATGTTTCTAATTTTTTTCATTCGTCATCCGATGTACTCGTCACTTTTGCATTTATTTGACAACGTTTTGTTTCTTTGAACCAAACGTTTTTAATGCATTACCATGATTTAGCAGATTCATTTTATTTTATTATTACGTTTGAAATGGTTTTTTTTATAACCTTTAGTAATTAAGTGCTCATTTGAGGCAAGTTTCGAGAGAATAGATCGAACTACTTCTTCTTATAAATCATCGTGCATTTGTTTTTTAGACTCCATGGGTAACACGTAGGGTTTCACTGAGACTCCTGTCCAGGTGACATAAAACATAAATGTACTTGTCTCCAATTTTTTTACAGCATTCATGCTGTCTTTTGAGATTTGATTTGACGACTTTTTGTGCACTGTGAACTTGAAATTTTACAGGATATTGGAAAATCTGCATGTTACGACACAATATAGATGATATCCTGTTATCATTAATTTTGAATACTTTTGTAATATTGTTCGGTTTATAATTTTTGGCTATTCATATTTTTCCATTCGTAATTTCTTTGTTCTCCATTTTTTATGATGCACTGTGTTTGTAATTTTTTTTATTCGTCATCCGATGTATTTTTGCTTTTATTTGACAACGTTTTGCTCTTTTGAACTAAACGTTTTTCATGCATTATCATGATTTAGCAGGTTGAAATGGTTTTTTTTAATAACTTTTCGTAATGAATTGCTCATTTGAAGCAAGTCCCGAGAGAAGATCGAACTACTTCTTCTTATAAATGATCTTTCATTTGTTTTTTGGATAGTTTTCAAACGATTCATTTTTTCGAGGACAATTATTCATACATCATGTTGGATCAATATTTGACGAGGACAATATTGCAGAGATCTCTACTACATGAGTAACTCATAGGGTTTCACGGAGACTACTGTCTAGGTGACATAAATGTAATTGTTTCCATTTTTCCCATAGTATTAATGCTGTTTTTTTGGGATGTAGTGAACCTGAATTTAGAAAACCGATGGACTTTATTCATCACCTCTAAGATTATCCATTGATAATGATTACTATGAAAATTATATAACGTATTCCACTGTGCAATACTCATTGCCGTACCGGCAACTGATGAGCGCGGTGTTACTAGGCTACGACGGATACGTTTCTGCTTAATTCAAAATTTCATGCGTTTGACACGATAAAATTTGAATAAAAAAAAATAAAGTTCAAAAAATATATTATAAAAAAAAATATATATATATTATATAGTTAATAAAAACTATAGTGTGCTCATAACAAATAACAATACGCAACTGCTCTGTAAAATAGGTGAGTATTATATTTTGAACCATTGTTTGAAAGTAATAGCATCTCTTCTTTCTGTATATAGCGGGTGAATGAACATAAAAAGAAAAATCTTATTTTATTTCAGATGCCCAGAAACAAAATCCATCATGGAATGGTGACCAAAAACAGAAACAAGATTCATCACAGAATGGTGACCAAAAATCGACCTCGCCATAGTCATAATAGACAACAAACAAGGATATACAAAAACTTGAAATATATTCAATGAATATTTAATAACTGGATAGTTTTATGCTCAAATTTCACATTAGAAATTTTTTTTTTTATTAACATCAACTTGGTAAATTGAAATCAGACGACCTTTGAAACATTCAGCCTCGCTGCTGAATGAGCGATCGAAGCTCTTGATTGTAACTTCTAATAATAATAAAGTATTATCAGTTTTATTCCGTTGCAATTATTTGTGTTGTAATTTTTTTATGATGGTAAAATGTTCGTATTTTTTGTCAATTCACTTGTAATATTGTTTTGTTTGTAATTTATTACAACATATTAATGTACGTCCTGCGAATTGAACTTTTTTAAATGCATTTTCGTAATTTAGCAGGTTTGAGTTATTTTATTCATTTTTGAATCGATAATTCCTACACTGTAAAAAATATCTGTATTAAAATTAATACACATGTGTAGGAAGTTCTTACGCGGACACAGTGTATGAAAATTCAGATATGCCAAGCAAAATTAATAGACTTGGTATTGTAACAATACGAGTAATGGTCAGTGAAATTAATATACTTGTGTGTTTGAAAAATCATACACTCGTACATTAAAAACATAAAACATTTACTAATGTTACTATGCAAGCGTATATTACAGCTCGCGTACCTGTATATTAATTTTAATAAAAAGATTGGTAAGCGTCTGTGAATTTTAATATACGAATGAAAAGTGAATTTAATACAACTATTATGAATTTTTAAGAGAAGTAAGGCGATCGATTTACTGTCAAACCGGATTTTTTAAAATGAAGAATTATGTCAGTTATGGTCATGCATGCATTTCATGAAATTAAGTAGAGTCACAATCTCAACTTTAAATTATCAACGTTGGATTACGTTGAGCAAATATAGAATAAAATTATTATACCTAACACAACATTCTGCGATTAGGCAGGCTTTACATCATTTCGATGATTTACACATTTTCTTGAATTCAACCCTCTCGTATATATCCACATCTGGAGCACGTACCTCTTACGAGAAAGATCTCGACACTCTGCGCCACGTGGTGGCCAGAGTGCGAAGCTTTGTCAGATGCTCCCTATGTTTCCTATGCTTGTGTATTAATTTCAAGAGACGGTTTCGTGATAAAAAATAACAGGTATCATATCATCAACATTCATGTGTATATCATTTTTCAGTCAATTGCCAATAAAATTCATAGTCAGATTGTAATTTCAATACAATGTTGACAGTAAATGGATTCATATGCAGATGTATTAATTATCCATGAAAAATATAGTTCATTTTAATGCATGTTCGCAAAATTATCACATTTTATTTCAATATCCAATGTTGTGTATATTAAATTCCATATGAAAGACTAAACTTCATATTCATGTCTTAAATTTGGTATACGATTACAATAATTTTCATTTCATATACCCAGTTTGTAAATTTCATACGTCATGGTATCGTAAAAGTATTGTAAATTTCATATATTTTTTAACAGTGTAGCATGATTTGATTTAACCAGGCGGGGTTCTTTTTATGAAAGAAATTAATGCAACGATACTTTATTACAGACAGTTATATTTTGAAGGAGGAGTGTTTTACGGGATTCTTTTCATTGATAACGTGACCAGTTTTTCTATAAAGTGGATCATGAGTTTTTGTTGTCTACTATTCTGCAAAGAATCACCATTGTAACTTCAAAAATGGCGACTATATGAATTGAAAAAGAGACTCGATTTTTTCATTTTTCATTAGTTTTCTCCCTTAAAAAAAAAGAAATTTTTAATAAAAAATGCACACCTCCAGTAGAATATTCGAAATCGAAAATTAATTTCAAAATATTATTCTCAAAAAATGGAATGTATTTTTAGTCCATGTGATTTTAGTAAGTAGTATATACAATCTTGTATTATATAGTTAAATATTATTTTTTAGATGAGCAGGTCAGACCACCACGATGGAAGCGTGCAGGACGAAAATGCCGTAAAAACGAAGAAGATGCTCAGAAACGGCTCCAATACTTATTGAAACAATTATCGACCCCGTCGATAACTAAATCACAGAGCCGGGAAAAAAAAACAGTATCGATGAACTGTCACATTCGCGATCTTTATAACCTCAGTAGCATTTCGTAAACAACACACCATATGATACGTCAATATCATTCACGGAAAAATGTATATCTAGGTATATGTTGTATTATGGCACCAGAAAAAAATATATAGATATATAAAATGCATTATGGATCAAGAGACTCGGTAGAGTCTCGGGACAAGTACATTGACAGCCTGTCGTCTGCTGGCTCGAGGCTCGCCGAGACTATACTTTCTCGAAACAAAACTTTTCGCGGTGGTGGGGGTAAAATTGGCATGTCATTTTATTGAATTACGAAGCTCAGAAGCAATTGAGGAACTTAAAAATTTAACTGTTAGCTAATAAAGAAATTCTCTTTCGATTGCGCCCAAAATCAGCATGATCGGTCGCGTAATTGCTGAGAAAAAACTTTGCACGGGCTCAAGATTATGCAAGAGTTACCGACACATTCAAGAATTTGACGTGTCTGTATACAACACCATGATAGGCCTAGACGCCCGCCTCAAGACCCATTTCTATCAAAGCCAGTCTCCAGTCACAGCTGCAGAGAGAGAGAGAGAGAGAGAGCAATGACTACTTCGTTCACACGGAACTCTTATTTCGGATTAATTAATCGGGTTTATTATGCCCGATATATATGTACACTACCGGTCAAAAGTATGGAAACGCTTTTCGTAATTTCGAGCCCCACTAAAAGTTTGATTGCTCTGCCAAAAAATTAGTTATTCCAATTTAGCGAACGGGCTTTTGGAAAGTACATATTCAGCTTCGTTTCTGTTTTTTTAAATATTTTTTACGATTTTTTTTCGACCCAGTACACAGTTTTAAACATGGTCGTTTTTCGTCTTTTTTTTAGCTGTTCAAAATTGGGCGCAGCATCCATGGAAATTTTTTTCCATGATTTTTTCCATAGAAAACTTCAAAGAGGGAGCACAAGCTTCAATTTTGTTTTTTATAAAGTTTCGTGCGATTTTTTTTTTGAAAAAATATGCCTTTTTTGTATAAAAAAGACCATTTTCAAAAAATTCGGCGTAACAAAGTAACTACAGGGTTTTAATGAAATTGTCAAGAGGAGAAGAAGTTGCGTGCGGTCATACTGGATACTCTAGAATTTTTTCAGAACTTTTGTTCAAGATTTTTTTTTCATAATTTCTCGTCGAAACTTCGATTGAAAGGGTGGCTTAACTCGAGAACCATAAAGTTTAAGGCAAATATCAAAATAGAAAATGTTTTTATTCTTCAATTTTTTCTTGGCTCCAATTTTTTCAGAATTTTTGTCAAAATTTTTTTCAACCAAAAAATATTTTTTTCTTTTTTTAATCAGAAATTTTTTTTCAATTTTTCTTGACATGACAAACAATCAAGTCTCTTACCTTATTTATACTCATTTTTCATCGAAAAAACCGCACACTGCCGAGGATTTATGGCAAAAGCTGCAGAAAGCTTGGTCCAGTCGAGCAGGGTCAAATTGATAAATTAATCAATCGGATGCCGCGACTCGTACGAGCAGTGATCGCAGCCAAGGGCGGTTTTTTTGATAAAAAACGAGTATAAATAAGGTAAGAGACTTGATTGATTGTCATGTCAAAAAAAATTGAAAAAAAATTTCTGATTATAAAAAAAAAAATTATTTTTTGGTTGAAAAATTTTTTTTTTTAAATTTTGAAAAAAATTCTGAAAAAATTCGAGCGAAGAAAAAATTGAAGAATAAAAACATTTTCTATTTTGATATTTGCCTTAAACTTTATGGTTCTCGAGTTAAGCCACCCTTTCAATCGAAGTTTCGACGAGAAATTATGAAAAAAAAAAATCTTGAACAAAAATTCTGAAAAAATTCTAGAGTATCCAGTATGACCGCACGCAACTTCTTCTCCTCTTGACAATTTCATTAAAACCCTGTAGTTACTTTGTTACGCCGAATTTTTTGAAAATGGTCTTTTTTATACAAAAAAGGCATATTTTTTCAAAAAAAAAATCGCACGAAACTTTATAAAAAACAAAATTGAAGCTTGTGCTCCCTCTTTGAAGTTTTCTATGGAAAAAATCATGGAAAAAAATTTCCATGGATGCTGCGCCCAATTTTGAACAGCTAAAAAAAAGACGAAAAACGACCATGTTTAAAACTGTGTACTGGGTCGAAAAAAAATCGTAAAAAATATTTAAAAAAACAGAAACGAAGCTGAATATGTACTTTCCAAAAGCCCGTTCGCTAAATTGGAATAACTACTTTTTTGGCAGAGCAATCAAACTTTTAGTGCGGCTCGAAATTACGAAAAGCGTTTCCATACTTTTGACCGGCAGTGTATATACACCCCATTATAACCAAATCGGAATAAGAGTGCCGTGTAAGCGTAGTGTATGACGTCTACACAGTGAAACGGTTATTAACGGAGTTTTGACATAATCAAGTGCAGGACGTCCGAAAAATTTCGATGAATAGATCTAATAAAAATATTCAACGGAGATTCTGAGTGAAGTTCTGTAATGATAAAGTGCGAGATTAGCGAGTAAATTGGATAAATTGTGAAAAAAAATGATCACAGAATAAACTTTTGAACAGACTCTGGTAAGCATTTTTTTTCGTGATCCTGTGTATTCAAAGCTCGCAGTGAACATACTCATCTACAAAATATAAAAATGCGACATAAAATCAACAGTTATGGGTTATATTCACAAGCTAAAAGAGCGGATTGTAATTATATACAGTCTCCATAGGAGTTTATATGAACCAAAATATTTAAAAATTTTAGAAAAAAGAAGTGATATAATCGCAAAAATCCCCTGACGGGGAAAAAAACGTAGACAAGTACATTGGTGGTCCCTTGTTTCCCTATGATATTAAAAAAAAATCCAAAACGCCGCTTAGAAGAATACAAAAAAAGTTACAAAATAAGTTAAGATCTGTTGAAATATACGTGGCCAAATATGGGAAGCTTTACTGCGTTTCAATAAATTTTCAAATACGGTTTGATGTTGATATAGAAAAAATAATAAAGTTCGGAAATTCAACTATGTCACCAACCAAATTGCAAACGTAAAAAAATTAGATTGTAAAAAAATTCTGAACGAAGTACTTGGCGAGTTCGTGATCATGATCTATACACTACGCTAATTTCATGGAAAAATCCTCACCAAGTACTTCGTTCAGAATTTTTTTACAATCTAATTTTTCTTTTTAATTAGCGCCACCTCCAGCATACATTCAAACAACGTTAGTATGATCGCAGTGCTCTTAAACGCGAAATATTTACTTCATGCGCCACTTAAATAAGCAGTATAAGAACAGAAACATGAAATAGTCAAATTAGGTATTTGATTTCTGACTATAAAGAAATCAATAACTCATTTGACGTATGAGATATTACTTGCAAAAAGTATTATTTACGGTGCAATTTTCGGGATGTTTGAAAATTCATAACTCGGATCCAAGCTCGATTCCCTAGTTGAAATTTTCAGGACTTCTTTAGGACATATCAGAGCAACTTCCCTGTAAATTTCAAGGGAATCGTAGTTCGGAGAAAAAAACGACAGCTATCTAAACATAGCGATTTTTGAAAAATCGATCATCTTTGAATGGCTCTACAGTGACTAAATCGAAGCAATCGGAAGAAATTAGGGCAGATATCAACAGAATACACCCTAACAAAAAAAACACCCGTTATTTGTCCTTCCCTTCGGCAACTGGTAGGTTCGGGAGAATTTTAAAAACGGGTAAAATTTTGCCGATTCAGTGGTTTAGTTAACAGCTTCCAGCTGAGCCGGATTTGAGTTTATCACTAATTAATATTTTTTTCTTAAAAGTAGGGCGTTCACCGAAAAAAATGCCGCTTGAGCGCAATCTCTAAGTGATATAGAAGCTGAAATATAAATTTTTGAAAATGATCAAAAAACTGACTTTTTTGAAATTTCAAAAAATTCTCCAGCGGCCGGGTCAGCGGCAAAATCGCTGACCTGAGCGCGCACGTTTTCGTCGAAAAGTAATGGATCTGCCCATATGTATCGTTATTGGATGCTTTGATGACATTTGTCTATAGTAATAGTACATTTCCGTCACTTTTAGTCACTTCGGTGACTGTCACCAATAATACCTATATCACGACCGGTCAGTTCCATGACTGTCATCGATATGAATTTCAGGTATACATACACTACCGTCGGAAAGTTTCCGGACAAAAGTCGGAAAAAGTTGCCACACTCTTTTTCATGTCATTCCGTCGATAACGTAGATAAATTAATTTAATGAACGGCATTTTGAAGGAGAGAAATCCCATTTCATTTTGCTTTTTTTGAAAAATTTTTGCGATTTTTTTTACGACTAGGACGTCATTTTGAAAACGACCATTTTTTGTCTTTTTTCCCCTTTTACAGAGCTACCGCGTTTTCAGTAGAAATTTTTTTTTTCGATTTCTTTGACCGGATCTTGAAAAGAAAAAACTCAAGCTTCAATTTCGTTTTTTATAAAATCCGTTACGATTTTTTTTGAAAAAGTTATCATGTTTTTGGCGAAAAAAGACGGAATTCAGAAATCCCTGCGTAACACGAAAACTAACACATTTAGAAAAAAATCTTAGAGGAGTGAAAAGTTGCCTCTGAGATTGTTCTAGTCACTCGATTTTTTTCAGATTTTTTTTCCGAAATTTTTTTTTTTTCGTTGATTTTAGTCGAACTCCAGGTCTATCAATTTCCGTAATTTAAAAACTATGGGTTTTTTCACCAAAAGTCCAAGTACAAAAAAGTTTTCTTTCTTTATTTTAAACATTTTGGAATTTTTTCAGATTTTTTTTCTCCGTTGATGTTCATCATCATCGTCAACATCGTCGGATAAAAAAATTCTAAAAAAAATCTGAAAAAATTCCAAAACGTTCAAAATGAAGAAATAAAACTTTTTTGTCCTTGGACTTTTGGTGAAAAAACCCATAGTTTTTAAATTACGTATATTGATAGACCTGGAGTTCGACTAAAATCAATGAAAAAAAAAAAATTTCGTGAAAAAAATCTGAAAAAAATCGGGTGACTAGAACAATCTCAGAGGCAACTTTTCACTCCTTTAAGATTTTTTTCTAAATGTGATAGTTTTCGTGTTACGCAGGAATTACTGAATTCCGTCTTTTTTCGCCAAAAACATGATAACTTTTTCAAAAAAAATCGTAACGGATTTTATAAAAAAACGAAATTGAAGCTTGAGTTTTGCTTTTTCAAGATCCGGTCAAAGAAATTCAAAAAAAAAATTTCTACTGAAAACGCGGTCGCTCTGTAAAAAGGAAAAAAAAAGACGAAAAATGGTCGTTTTCAAAATGACGTCCTAGTCGTAAAAAAAATCGCAAAAATTTTTCAAAAAAAGCAAAATGAAATGGAATTCCTCCCTTTTAAAATGCCGTTTATTAAATTAATTTATCTACGTTATCGACGGAATAACATGAAAAAGAGTGAGGCAACTTTTTCCGACTTTTGTCCGGAAACTTTCCGACGGTAGTGTATGTTACACATGAAATCATCTCGTGAAATTAGTTTCGTCGCAGTTCTTATGTCCTCCAACTTGAAATTTTGTGTGACTATAAAGCTATTGAGTTTTTTCAAGTTTAATACAAATCTCATTTTACCATTCGATTTTTGTACTAAAAAATACGACGAAATGAACTGTCCCGGACATGGTGAACAGGGTCTGACTGCGCCTAACTCCAACAGCTTTGTGACCGCAAGTTTCATTTGCTCGCGATCAATCAAAGATTTAAATTTTTGCTGAGGAGGTGGATGAATTTGATATGGCAACTTGTCAAATCTAATTCTTTATCCTCTTACACAATTCAAAATGAATCGATCTTTTGTAATTTTTTCCCATTGTGAAATAAATCTTTTCAGTCGTTCTGCTGCTTTATTTACCTCTAATGTCTCTCCTGAGAGCCTCGGTACGAGCTCTGCTTGCGACTCTGACTCTGAACGCGTTGTCGATCTCGTTGTTGATACGATTGATTCGACTTCGGAACAAATTTGACCATTTTCCTCGATCCTCTCTGATTCGCGCCTGTCCGAAATCCCCCTCGATTCGAGTTGGTCGACGGGCCTCTCCAGTTTCCCGAGTTCGAATTACGAATAGGTCCTTTTTGCACCGACGTCTGCGACTTCAAATCTAAACCAACCTTCTCAATTGATTTTGCCGTTCTTATTTTTCCCGATAAATCTTCACCGAATAAAAACTCGCCCGGCTTGGTTTCGTCCAGAATTCACTTGACCTTCTTGTCGAGAGATGGTGTAATACACGATCTCCGTGTAATCGTGTCCAAACGAAAAGCATGAGTCAGCAGTCTACCAGCATCGGCAAGACACTCCAACAACTGATACTCATCAATGCCATCTTCTTGGGGACTCAACAACAAAGAAATTCCAGTCCCCAACGCAGCCATAACTGAACCGCGAATATTTTGAGCATTTCTCAAATATTTATCTCGCTTCATGGCAGACTCAAAAAGTGACGATGCTATTTCTGCGTTTAATAATGGTGCTTCCAAACGACAGTTTCCTGTCCGTGCATATCTTTTTAATAACTCCTCTTGGTCTTCTTTTTTGAGTCCCTCGGCCATCCATTTTTCCCAATTTTTCGCTAAAGTTGAATTGATTAAAACAGGGAACGACCGCGTTGCCAAGGGAACCAGGCGGTCCTTTTTTGTTAAAAGCTCTGAATATTCGTGACACTAGCGTATGAAAGTAGACGGTACTACGATGTAATCTCGAAAACGAGACTCGTAATATAATAAAAACAAAACAAACATTATCTTGAATTTTGCAGAAAACTTTAAGATGTGGCTGGAAAAGGTTTTTCCCTAACATCGGTTCAAAAAGGGTACTTTTAATAGATTTATGGAGTGGACATTGCACAGAAGTGGTCAGGCAGGCTACACCTTGTGGAAAAAGCACCAAAACAATGATCATACCAAAAGGTACAACCGGAAGGACTCAACCATACTCGATGTGTATGGATTCAGTATATGGAAAAATTATGTTCGACATTTTCCAAACGCTGTTTTCTTATTTGATTACGATCTCAATCTACATTTAAGAAATAATATAATCAAATTCCAATCTTTAACTCATAATCAATTATCTTCGCCAAGGTATCAAAATTTGTTTCGATATGCATGTTGCAAAAGTGGTTACACAAGAGATAGGCCTGAAGAATTAGTCAACCCCGTCGAATTTGCTTGCGAACAATCATCAAGACCTCAATGTGATGTTCAAGGTTGTGAGAAAGTGGCAATATGTAATATATGTGACAATGGTGTAAGAAATCACTTTGCTTTCAAGACTTTTTTAATGAATACCATTAGAACACGATCTATAATAACTAATTATAATGTGAAAACTATATTCACGTATTATGATGGTGGTTGAATATGTACACTAATATCAGAAATACATAGAGATTGAATGAATATATGCAAAGAACATTGTAGTCCTAGCAAATAATTATGGAGAAAAAAACATCCTGTAATGTAGACTAAAATATTATATCCATGAAAGTTGATGAAAGATAATAATCGGAATAGGTAAAACCTAAAAAAGACTTATTGGGTGAAGTGAAAGGAAGAGAGAATCATCATAAGATGACAATTAGCAAATAACTAGATTTAACTTCGGGGAGGGTGGTTGTCCTGAAGAATGCCATATTCAAAATCACGGTAAGTTTATCATTACTCACAAGGGGCCTATGTGGGAATTATCGATACAAGGATGATCTCCAGTAGAAATACGGTCAAAGGTAAACTTATTTTCGTGTTTGAACACATTTCAATAAATCATATATGTGGTTGTGTCGGCGTACAATAATCTAATTGAGAAAAAAATGTTTAAGGAGGGTGGTGACCAAAGTAAAAATGTTACGAAATTGATCAAATTTAGTGATAATGTTCTTCAACATTGTTTGGGAATGAGAAAAATTAAACTGACGCGCCCAAACTCGCTCCCAAGCGCGGCAGCACGATCGCACCTCTGTCTACGGAAGGCTGGTCGTCGCCGATCGGCTCGGTGGCGCCGCCAGCATGAAGAATCCAACAACGCTTCGGTGGCCATCTTAAAAAATACTACTACAAAATCTTCCGGCTCGCACGAGACAACGTGCTCTCCGAATTTTGGTATTGTTTAACCTTTTGTGCAGCTCTGTTACCATTCGCGAGAGTGAAAGTGTTCAATTTAACTCCGCGAAGTGATCGCTCAATTCAGTTTTGCTCATTAGTGAACTCCTGCTCTCTTTGTACCGAATTGTCTCCGAGAACCGCAATTATCTCTCTCTGCACGCCGAACACGTGCACGTGTCACGCACATCGTGTGATTGAGCGCTCACAGGAACACAATTGTTCTCAACCATTGTAGAAAAAATAGGTAAATGTAATAAAAGAGTACTCTCCGAAATTCTCTCGTGTCACCCAATTTACTTTACAGAAAAACTTCCCGCACGATTCCACCTCGCCCTCGATCTTTTTTTTATAGCGGCATTTATCCGGGATAATTTCCGGAACATTTGGTCCTTCGAGCCGGATCGAGGGCTAGTGCGTGGAGTTTTCTCTCGTGTAAAAGACTCTCGTAAACAGTTTGTGAGTCTGTGCGCCGCTCCGAACATTCCCCGCTCGAATAATCTCTCGCGAGTGACGTGGCGGTGAGCTCTCTGCAGTTTGCAGAGAACATTAACTTTGAGTGACTGTTCTTGTTGTCATGGTGTTTTCTTGTCAAAAATAGGTTCCAACGTCAGCTCCAGTGACCCAGCAACAGCATGGACCCCAAAGACCAAGCTGGAAACTCTGACAACGGAGACATGACAGTGGCTGGCTCCTCCAGACCACCGAGCCCATCGGCCGTCCTACTGCTGCGGCCACCACCTCCGGCAGACTCGAAAGAAACATCGAAACAGAAGCTGTTGTCCCCAGCTTCGCTCACTGTTCCTCCTGCCGGCGACGACGAAAGGCGCTCTCGCTCTCCATCGCCAGCTCGCGTTACAGGCTCTCTCTCCGCTCAACTTTCCTCACAGGAGGAACGCTTAGAGCTCCTAAGCGATACACTCACATCAATTGGGCAAGCCATCGACCAAGAGCCCCCTCGTTCATCCATTGTACGGTGGGAACAGCAAGTCGACGAGCTCTGGGCGGAAGTGTCGCAATGCCACCGCCAAATCACTGACTCCTGGCCGACCAGCAACCTGAATCACCCTTATTTCAAGGATCAGTTCCTCCGGAAGGCCACCAACGTGAAAAACAACAGCCGGCTGCTCCTCGCGCGCCTGAAGGAAGAAAGCCCTCATTTCAGCCTAGTCTCGCCCACCGGCTCGGCTCAAACAAGCTGCTCGGTCGAATCCAAGCTTCCGAAGCTTGATCTTCCAAAGTTTTCCGGAGCGTTCCTTGAATGGAGCAACTATTCCGAGCTGTTCACGTCCATGGTCCTCAACCAACCGAGCATTTCGAATGTGCAAAAGCTGCAGTATCTCAAGATGAGCGTAAAGGGAGAAGCTGCTCAATTGATTGCGGGATTTCCACTGCAAGGCGAGCAGTTAGGGCCTGCTTGGGACACGCTCGTCTCAAATTACCAAGACACGAGGCGAGTTATCGCCACTTATCTGGACAAGGCAATCGAGCTGAAAACATGCGCTTCGGGAAACTACAAGGAACTGCGGAATGCCTTTAACATCGTCTCCGAAGGCTCAAAGGCGGTCGCTACGCTCGTGGAGCGCCAAAACATGGGCGATGTTTTTTGGGCCCACCTGCTAACACGCACGCTTGACAGCTCTATGAAGGAGGACCTAGCCTTCTCGCTGACAAACTCGCGAGAACCTCCATCGTTCGCTCAAGTAGAGGATTTTGTTCGCATGAAGCTCAGGGCAATGGACATGTCCCGAGAAGAAACGAGTCCCGCTCCGAAGTCCAAGGCCCCCAGCTCCACCAAGGCCAAAACCACTAGCCTCCAAGCCTCAGCTTCGTCAGCTCCATCAAAGGCTTACGCTTGTGACTGCTGCCAGGCAGCCCATTATATCGGCGTGTGCCCCAAGTTCACCGCCAAGCCGCCAACCGAGAGACGCACCCTCGTCATCGAAAAGCGGCTCTGTTTTAATTGCCTTGGTCGCCACAGCGTGAAAGCATGCAAGAGCACCCTCACCTGTCGAACATGCAAGGCGAAGCATCACACCTTCCTGCACGAGGCCACGCCAACACCGGTACAGGCAGCTGCAGCTGCCTCGCAAGACAACAGCACAGCTCAGCAGTGAAGGGGTTCCGCAGTCGTCGCTCTCCCGAACAACTCTTCAATCCGCTCCTCTCCACCTTCACACTCTACGGCTTCTGCTCCGATCCTTTCAAAACCGTATTCGCACCCTAACGTCTCCTCACCCGTCTTCCTCAACATGCATTCGCACTCCTCAGCTCTTTCTCCGCGTTCCTCAACAAATCATCCTCTCTCGGTCTCCTCTCTAACCTCCTCCACAGCTTCCTCCCGGATTTCCGGAATTTCCCAGCACACCTTGTTGGCAACTGCAATTTGTGCAGTCAACACAGCAACTGCCTCCCACCAGATCAGGCTTTTGGTCGACTCTGGATCAGAGCTCAGCTTTGTTTCAGAGAACCTCGTGACAACGCTCCAACTATCGCGTCAAAGGTCATCGCTCCCAATCTCCGGAATAGGAGGAAGTCAATCGTCAAGAACACGGGGAATCGTCCAGCTCTGCCTCCACTCCATCCACTCCGATGAGGCCGTGAATGTCCACGCCCACGTGCTTCGAAAACTCGCTACTTCGCTACCTTCAAGCGAGATGAAAAAACCAACGTGGTCACACCTGCGAAACTTGAAGTTAGCAGACCCTCACTACCACATCTCGAGGCCAGTAGACATCCTACTTGGAGCAGACGTCTACGGACAGGTGATCAAACCTGAAATGATCACTGCAGACCCAACCCTGCCAATTGCCCAATCTTCAACATTTGGCTGGTTGATCTTGGGGCCAGTAGACACTCAGACAGCTCCACGAAACTCCTCGACGTACTCCGGCACAGTGCATCTCGACGAGCGAACACTCCAAGAATCTCTCACTAAATTTTGGGAGCAAGAAGAGATTCCAATCACAACAGATCCAGCGCTCTCTGAGTTAGAGCAAGAGTGCGAGGAGCACTATCGAACAACGCACTCCAGAGATGAAACCGGTCGATACGTCGTGAGAGTACCAATGCACTCGCCCAGCTCCCTGCTCGGACGCTCCTATCAGACAGCACAACAGTGTCTGAAGAGCACTCTACGAAAGCTCTCTCGAGATTCACAATACAAAGAACTCTACGAGAGTTTTATGCGGGAATATGAGACCCTAGGCCACATGGTGCGTGCTCCAATTCCATCGCTGCGCTCTGAAGATGACAACATCTATTATCTTCCGCACCATGGGGTGCTCAGGCCAGACAGCTCCACCACAAAGTTGAGAGTAGTATTTAATGGCTCCTCCCGAACCTCCACGGGCTACTCGGCAAACGACCTGATGCACACAGGTGCAAATCTCCTGCCAAACATAGTGGACGTGCTCCTCTGGATTCGACAGCACAAATTCCTGTACTCCGCCGACGTTACAAAAATGTACCGTCAGATCAAGGTCCACGAAGATGACTGGGACCTTCAGCGAATCCTTTGGCTCGATGAACACCAGAACATCGTGCCGTATTGGCTCACCACCGTGACCTACGGTACGAAGGCAGCTCCGTTTCTCGCAGTTCGCACGATGCTCCAGCTCGCAGAAGATGAAGGTTCTCGGTTTCCGCTCGCTGTGCCGTCTATAAAATTAGGAAGGTATGTAGACGATATTTTTGGCGGTGCTGACTCTGAAGTCGAAGCTCTTGAAAGGGCTCGACAACTCCAAGGCCTCTGCCAAGCGGGCGGATTCCCGCTAGCAAAGTGGCACGCCTCCTGTCCATCAATTCTCGAACGGTTGGGAACAACCGACGAAAGGGTGACCGTAAAGTTCGACGACTGCACAACAAAATTACTCGGGGTGCAATGGTCTCCCAAGGAGGACAAATTTTCGTTCAGCTCCCGATCAGCTCCGAAACCGAGCGTGCTCACCAAGCGCTCTGTGCTCTCGGAAATCGCGCAGCTCTTTGACCCACTCGGATTCATTTCTCCGATCACGGTCACAGCCAAGATGCTGATCCAGGAGCTCTGGCTGCATAATATTGGGTGGGACGAACCACTCCCAACGCTGGTCGCCACAAAATGGCTCGCTGTTAGAGAAGAATTAAATAATGTCTCAGCACTCTCTGTTCCCAGGTGGTTTGGCACAGGTGAAAAGGCTCGTGTTCAGCTCCATGGCTTCTCAGACGCGTCACAGCTCGCCATGTCGGCGGTAATCTACATCACCGTCGAGCTCTCGTCCACAGAAAGACAAACGTCGCTTGTCTTCTCCAAAACAAAGGTCGCTCCTTTAAAACGCCTGACAATCCCGAGGCTTGAGCTCTCAGGCGCGCTCCTCCTGGCTAAGCTCGCCCAACACGTCAAGGAAACAGCGGGGCTCGACGTGGAGGCAACTTTTCTGTGGACCGACTCTCAAGTAGCTCTATCCTGGATAAAAGCTCACCCCTCCCGCTGGAAGGACTACGTGCGCAATCGAGTCACGCAGATCCAAGAGCTCTCCTCAGACGCTCAGTGGATGCACGTGCCAGGATCGTGCAATCCAGCAGACTGCGCCTCTCGAGGAATGACCGCTTCTCAGCTTGCAAATCATCAGCTCTGGTGGACGGGACCACCATGGCTGAAAAAATCCAAGGACCACTGGCCGCGTCAGACTGATATCACTGACGCAGCCACCAATGCCGAAGCCCGCCCAGGGATCTCCCTGGTCGGGACCATCAGACAGCGAGAAGATCATTGGGACCTGCTCTTCAGGTACTCAGCGATCTTCAAATTATTCCACGTGACAGCTCTGTGCTTCAGGGTGGTAGATCGGCTGAAACACAAGATGGCAACTCCATCCGGACGAATCGTAACTCCTCACGATCTACGCAGAGCTCAATCTTTCTGGGTGAAGGCAACGCAGGCCACGTTCTTCTCCCAAGAGATCAGAATGTTGGAGCGTGGAAACACTCTTCCACCATGCCACACTCTCAGTCGACTCACCGCATTCCTCGACTCAGAAGGAATTCTCCGAGTCGGCGGTCGACTAGCCAACTCCGTGCTCTCAGAAGACGAAAAGCACCCCGCGATTCTTCCGCGAGAAGCTCATCTCTCCGCGCTAATCATAGACGACGCTCACAAGAAGACGCTCCATGGAGGGACACAGCTGACCCTCGCATACACTCGTCAACTGTATTGGATCATCGGAGGACGAGCTCCTGTCAAGACCCACGTGCTTAAGTGCGTGATCTGTGCTCGCCAGAGGGGGATCCGTGCCCATCAAATGATGGGCCAACTACCTCTCTGTCGTGTCACACCTTCGCGTACCTTCTCACACACGGGGGTCGACTACGCAGGTCCACTCACTCTGAAAACATGGCAAGGTCGAGGAGCAAAAACACACAAAGGATGGATCTGTGTGTTCGTGTGTCTGACAACCTCAGCTGTGCATCTCGACGTAGTCACAGACTACTCTTCAGAGACATTCCTGGCAGCATATCACAGGTTCGCCTCCAGGCGAGGAATCCCAACCGCGATGTATTCCGACTGTGGCACCACGTTCATCGGGGCAGATACAGTGCTCAAGAGAATGTTCATCTCCGCCACCAAGGAACACGAAACCTTGGCTCTCGCACTCTCAAAGGACGGAACCGACTGGGTGTTTAATCCCCCTGCAGCCCCCCACATGGGAGGAAAATGGGAAGCCGTAGTCAAATCGACAAAACACCATCTGCGACGAACGGTCGGCGACGCTCTGCTCACTTATGAGCAAACTTGCACTCTTCTCTCGCAAATTGAGGCAATTTTGAACTCACGACCGCTCGAACCGCTCAGTGACGACCCAGAGGATGTGACAGCGTTAACTCCAGGCCACTTTCTCACAGGCGATGCTCTCTGTGCAGTGCCGGAGCCCTCTTTGCTCGACATAAAGCCATCCCGATTGGATCGGTGGCAGTCACTTCAACAGAAAGCGCAACAATTCTGGAAAACATGGTCATCACAATATCTCCAACAGCTGCAAGCTATATCTAAATGGCACCACCCGCAGCATGCAATCAAAATCGGCTCTCTGGTTCTCATAACTGATGAGAGAACCCCACCAACCAAGTGGCCACTCGCCCGAGTGACTGCTCTCAACTCCGGTCCAGATGGTCTTCCTCGAATTGCCACCCTGAAGACATCGCAAACAACGCTGATCAGACCCCTGGTTAAGCTGGCACCACTCCACGTGGAACCCACACCATGAAAACATCTTCACTCCATGAAGATGGCGGGCGGAAATGTTTGGGAATTTGAAAAATTAAACTGACGCGCCCAAACTCGCTCCCAAGCGCGGCAGCACGATCGCACCTCTGTCTACGGAAGGCTGGTCGTCGCCGATCGGCTCGGTGGCGCCGCCAGCATGAAGAATCCAACAACGCTTCGGTGGCCATCTTAAAAAATACTACTACGAAATCTTCCGGCTCGCACGAGACAACGTGCTCTCCGAATTTTGGTATTGTTTAACCTTTTGTGCAGCTCTGTTACCATTCGCGAGAGTGAAAGTGTTCAATTTAACTCCGCGAAGTGATCGCTCAATTCAGTTTTGCTCATTAGTGAACTCCTGCTCTCTTTGTACCGAATTGTCTCCGAGAACCGCAATTATCTCTCTCTGCACGCCGAACACGTGCACGTGTCACGCACATCGTGTGATTGAGCGCTCAAAGGAACACAATTGTTCTCAACCATTGTAGAAAAAATAGGTAAATGTAATAAAAGAGTACTCTCCGAAATTCTCTCGTGTCACCCAATTTACTTTACAGAAAAACTTCCCGCACGATTCCACCTCGCCCTCGATCTTTTTTTTATAGCGGCATTTATCCGGGATAATTTCCGGAACAAACATCAAGTACGAAACCACAAAATTTTTCAAAATTTTCTTCTACTTAGTTATCGAGTAATTACGCATTAAAGCAGATTTTTTTATTATAGATATACATCATATATATGGAAACGCTACGCTTATACAAGTGAACTTTAGTTTTCAATTACTCGATAACTGTGTAGAAGAAAAATCTGAAAAAATTTCATTGTCAAATTTGGCACTAAAGAATATATTCACCAAATTTTTTTGAAATTCTGAACTTTTTAAATTTTTTTGTTTTTTACATGGTTTAGCATGGCAACATTGGATCACCTGTACCAAATCTCTTTCATTAATAATATAAGGTATTACGACGAAAGGGGCTATTGACCCCCTCAAAAGCGATTTTTTTCGAAAAACCCCGAAACACGTATCGACTAATTCTTTGACGTCTACAAAATTGTCTACAATTGGTTCCATTCGAATCGGAAGAATAGTTTTTATGGTACAAAATAAAATTTTCGAATTAGGAGTTGTTCACCCCTTAAACACCCCTTAAAAACAGTTTGAAACGCGGTCCTCCCGGTAAAGAGTTTTGGAGCGAACTCCGTTTTTTGAATTTACTTATCTCCTACTACAATTAAGATTGAAATAGGAGAAAGAAAATACGTGAACCCGTAATGTCGTCGATAATGCCGAAATTAATTAGACATAATCAAAATGTGTTTGAAAATTTCAACAATAGTTCGGAACGCAGTTTTTCGGGTATATAGCTCTGCAGTGAACTCTCTTTGGAAATGAACTTGTATCGCATATCTACCGCAACCCTAGGTACTCCTGCTCACTCCGACGTTGCGTGATCATGAGAAAAAATGATATTTCAACGTATGGTTGGATTTGTATTGAGCATTTTTCAGTGTACCATTATGACCCGTCTGATCACAGGTAAGTTTGAAACATTTCACATTAAGCTTCATCCATCAACAAGATATATTTATACAGATGAAGCGCGTAACTTTTTGACAGGATTACCACGATCCTTCTTCCTTGAAGAGATTTATTTTTATTTACTTTATCATTAATCCTTATCGCTTCTCAAACGAAAAACATCAGGGTGCGGTTAAGTTAGTTAGGGTATATAGTATCAGTAAAGGATCTTCAGATAGATAATTTGTAATTTTGAAAACAGATGAGAATTAGGATCCCATCGAAACTCACCGTCCGCTTCCATAAGATGACGCGATAATGGGGAACGCACTGATCACCACCATCGCTAAGGACTATTGACAAGAAGAGAGGATATCTTTCTGAATCACAGGTAACATAATTCTGGTGAACTACGACAAAAAAACAAACAAAACTTTAGTCTTTATAGAAAAGTAAGTAGCATGCAAATTTGTTTGAATAAATATTGAAATTGCACTCCACTGAAAAATTCTCAAATGTCTTTTCATACTCACGTTTCCCGAGAAAATATTTGAAGTACCACCGAGTTTGATTTTCGGGATTTTCTAATACAGGAGTACTCGGTGAACCAAAAATCTGACATCCCGGACCAAATTGTAAAGATTACGAAACACCCAAATAAAAGCAGCGTCCATGGTTTTTTACTCATTGTTATAAATATTGGTATGTATTACGTATGTATTAATAATTTATATATGAGGCATTCCATGCCAAATTTACCTATCAAATGCGTGTGCATCTGTGATATCGCTTTAATTGGGTCATGTTTTAGTACTGTATCAAAAACACTTTTGTAACTTTTTTCGATCTTTTTTCGGCTAATAGCTTTCGAGTTATCAATTTTTTGAAAACTTGACGATTTTTATCTTCAATCGTCCATAACATTTTGAAAAACTGTTCGATATGGTCGTTCTTGTTTTTTAATCTTTCGTTTCAAAACTTGGTGTTTTGAAAAAAAATGAGAAAAAGTTCTTTGCTTGAGTCGTCTTAATTTCTTATTAATTTTCCGTTGAAATCGCGTTTTTGAGAATGAATGGGTCTTGCGATTTTTTTTTAAATCTCAAAAGATTTGTAATTTCGAAAATTACAAAATACACTTCAGAAAAATCGGTAAATTTTTTTTTTTTAATTTGGTATTATGCATACAAAATTTCGAGCAACAGTCTACAGTAAATTGACCTCTGCTTCTTATGTTTTTTCATTTTTTTTTCTCAAAAAGCTCAAAAAACGGGTTGAAGCATAATCTCAGACATTAAGAATTTTACACCAACATTTTTTATATTTGACACTGTATTTTTGAGAATTTTTTTAAATTTTTCGATTACGGCCATCGAGGTGTTCAAAAAAAATTCAAAAATTCATGACGCCTTCAAATTTATTTTTAAAAATCTGAAAAAAAAAATTGAAATTGCTTGTTAGAGTGAGAGTAATGATAGGAAAAATCGGGAACCAGATTTGAGGGGTCGAGGGTCAGACCCAGGTCGAATTGATATGGAATGCCTCATATATGGGGCCATGTCACACCAAATTAGCCACTTCAGAACGTTTGGGTTCTTGATTTCGGTCAAAATTCTTCAAGTTTCTATACCCATTGAAAAGAGCTCTCTTGCTTTTTTATAGAGTTTTTTGTCGATCACATAAAAAGTCATGGTTTTCAGGCGAAATTATAATTTTTTTCTATTTACTTATAACTTACCAAAAAATAAGCCAAATTGAATTTTTTTTAATTTGAGCGATTTATTCCTGTTCTTTTTTACGGTTTAAAAAAAAAGATTGTTGCAGGTTATAACAATTTTTATGCAGGTGGAACCCAAGAACCACTGATTCGAAGCATTTGGACAGTTTTAATTTTCTTCAAAAAATTCTCAAAAAAACTTTAACGATTTTTACGACTAGTTTCAAGGGACGATTGTTGGTGATATTTTTTTTCGTAATTTTGAAAAAAAAACCTCTCCAATATAGTCTCAGTTTCAGTCCTAGACATTCAACCAAAAATGATATTTTATTAATTTGGAATTATTCTATTTGATTACAATTAAAGTCTCATTGAAGTTCGAGAAGATCAATCAAGTATAATATTGATGAGAAGGAAGCTATCGCGGCAGTTCCAATCTGGCGAGATTGTTGTTATAATTCTTTCCGTTTAAACAACCATTGCAAAACGAAAAGATTTACGATCTGCATCTCAGGATGCTCAAATGAAACTCGGTTTAAGTATACATAATCGATTATGCTCTTTTTGTAGGCATAGAATATCATAAATGATCGTTGGAGAACCAAATCGAGAACGTCATGAAAATGAAAATATTACCAATACTGATAATATCGACGAAAGCGACCATAGTATTGGTAATAACGATGTTCACAATATTGATGATGATAGTGAAGACACTGAGACTAAAAAATCATTAGGTGAGTATAAATGAGAAAAAAAAATTACAACCGTGAATGGTATTAAATTGTTGTTTTTTAATTTTTACTATTATAAAATTGATCTCTGTTTTTCTATAGAACCCTTTTAATTAATTGAAAGATTTTTCCATCATTGGTTTTAAAGTCATTGATTGTTAATGCTTTTGGAAGTCTTATTTACTTCATGAGTTTTTGTGAAATTCAGACTCGATATTTGATCACTCGAAACTACTATTTGGGGGGAATAAATGTACTTGTCTCAACTTTTTTTCAGTAATTTGCTGTGTTTTGCAATTTTCACTACAAGAGTGATTAAAATTTTTTTTTCGTGTTGTTCCAAAGTCACTGTTTACGTTCCACAAAACATGAAATTAATACATTGGTAGTGGAAATCTTCAAGTTTTTTGATTTCGCTAAAACTTTTTCCTATTGTTGTATCCATTAAAAGAACCTCTTCTGATATTTGTCAAATTTTTTGTGCATCCATTCACGAAATTTGAGATATGTTTTTTTTCGAAATTCAATGATTTTTTTTTCCAACCGCTTGTGTACCTGCGAAAAATGTACTGAATTGAGCTTTGTTTTGTGTGAAAGCTTGGTTTTTTATTGCACTTTCTGAAAAAAAGGCAGAAAAATTGGATAATGTTCATATTCTATACCATCCTTCAGCTTGAAGCAACGAAACTTTGACCAAATCGACTATTTTTGTGACTAGTTTTATCGAGGCAAAATTTTCCCTTACATTTTTTCCTTAGGGGGTCTACCCTAATTAGACGCGCAAAAAAATTCCATTTTCACGAATTTTTTTCATGGGTTCAAATGATAAATATTCATATATAAAGTGTTAAACCTGATAATTATATTTTTAAAATACATGAAAAAATTTTTTTTCAATTTGTTTAAGTAAGTATAGTATAGTATACACTACCGTCGGAAAGTTTCCGGACAAAAGTCGGAAAAAGTTGCCACACTCTTTTTCATGTTATTCCGTCGATAACGTAGATAAATTAATTTAATGAACGGCATTTTAAAGGGGAGGAATCCCATTTCATTTTGCTTTTTTTGAAAAATTTTTGCGATTTTTTTTACGATTAGGACGTCATTTTGAAAACGACCATTTTTCGTCTTTTTT
>JBBLXU010003531.1:0-16993 GCA_037893425.1 Campoplex nolae | reverse complement strand
AACAAAAATACTAGACCAGTGGTACGAGAGTACGATGTATAAAGATGTTGTCGTGATGACGGTCGGCCTATCAAATTTCATACATATTGTCCAGAAGGGATGGCAGAATGTCAGCGGCCATATTGCTAAACTGGATCAGACGAAATCAAGGGAGGCTGAGCTTCTGCTTCATTCGGGAGCATAGTCGGTGAATGACGTGAACTCAAAACTCGCACGATATGTGGATATTTGTTTTGCATACTATACGAGTGCATACGAATGTCTGCATCCCAAGTGTTATTGCTGTGTTGAATTCTGCGAGCTATGTAGGCCACCTGCCATTGTGCTAGAGCTGAGCTTCTGTCTTACGACATCCTCGTCAAATGTTTATCCGGGGAGGCGAAAAAAATTGCCCCGTACAAAGTTTGGACAGCCGCTTCATTCCGTGACTACTTGAAGTGTCATGGCTCAGATGTTTCAGTATGAACTTAATGAGAAATGTCACTACTATGAAAATTGTAATGAGAAGAAAACTTTCCAGCGTTGATGCTTTTCGAGTAGAAGATCAGCTTTTAGTTTCGCTATAATTCTTGTAACTGGAACGTTCTGGTACACATAATTTCAATTTGATTTATTCCCGTCCTTTGCGTGAATAGTCACTGGACGATTATGAGAGAGTCGGTTCATTGGAAATGAGAAGTAACCGATTCTGTATTTCAGCCATCAACGATAAAAAAGTGATTGCTCGCGGGGGTTTAGTTCGTGGATTATCTGTTCAATTAATTCCCGAGGAAGTGAGACAGAGGAGAATACAAACATGTACCAATGAAATTTCTGGAACCGGTCCCTCCTGTCTCTCTCCCACTTTGCCTTATCCGCTGTATGGATCCTCCTTCGCCTCCTCTCCTTGTGTCTACCCATCTCGTACGTTCAGACGATATATTGAAGCCGAGCTTAATTGAATAACGTGATATAATACGCCGGTAATTAAATCATAACACGCTCGGCGCTCAATCGGATACGAGGCCGCTCTCGGGCACTTTAGCTGATGAACACTCCATGAACATTGCGCGTGCGTGAATATATTATACCGCTATATAAATATATATATACAGAAATACGGTTACAGGTATATGACTGGACTGTCATATGTGCCACGCATCCTATCGATAGGATCTTGCAAGCCTTGTACGTGGTCTAGAGATATTGGCGTCCATCGCATATTCTGGTTTTTCGTCACTACTTTTTCTTACGCTTTGAAAAGACTGCCCCAACCTCACTTAGATGTGTTAACATTGGTGTACTTTTTATTAACCAAGCAACATGCCATCATAAAACAATCGTTATCGAAATGGATAGGGAATAATAGAAACTTTGACGACTCCTATTTCAATGACGACTATAGCTTAGTCGAAAACACGACTTCCCTAAACATCACCGGAAGCATCAGGATGCTGTTTTCGAATTTTACAGTTGCTCCATCTTTCGGGATAGACTTCATTCTCATGTATTCATGGCACTAGCATGACATATCTTATATACCACTATAGTTTCCTGGATTCGAACATGGTATCTCGCATAACATGGCATCCACATTTGAAAGTACTATAACCCACACCCATATCTACCTCATCCAAGCACTCAACTATACATATATGTCTGTTATAAGCAGTATAATGTAGATACGCGTAAAACCATATCTATGTGATGAGTGCAAAGCCTAATTTACATATAACTATATATGTTCGGGGTCGTAAATGCTCGTAAGCACGTTATCTGTTTTACGGGTCATGGACGTGGAGTTGAGGAGAGGGGCCGTTTTAACAGCCAACATGATACCAATCGTACGTTTTGTAGCGATCGATCTGGGTAGGCCTAATCACGACTATACTGGATATTGGCCTGAGCCGTGTAAGCTGCGTCAGATGGATAGGGTCATTGGCAACGATGAGAAACATCGCTTGTTATTCTCAGTTGAACTTTTCTTTCTATCCAAAATTTTTACGAAACAAAAATTACTTTCACGTTGGCGCAGTTACCATTATCTCTAATATGTGACCAACGAGCGCGAGCGTAAATTCTGAAACACCCTGATGTTTGCGAAGTGATCTTTCCAATGGCCTTGCACACATTTCTTTACGTGTTGGCATCCTTCATGTCCTGCTATCAATGATTTGATACTCAATGGACTAACGGTCATTTTCTGTACCAAGCAATTCACTATGCCTGCAATTAGCTGTCAGAAAATTGTCTCAATATTTGAGTAAGTTAAACACCTGCGAACTCTACAATAGTTTAAATAGGAAGTCTGATGCGTATCATTTTCGTAGAACCAAATATTGCAATCATATAATGCAATATAATGCCTCGACTTAAAGAACATTCTGATAATTTAAACCCGACTTCGAAAGCTTAATGCACTTCTTTCGAACAGTCTGTTATTCAGTTCAGTTCGAATTATCTGCTATTCAGTGAAAATAAATAATAAGATTAGATAACTTCAGAGCATTTCGAGGAATAACGCTAGCTACAGTTGTTTATTTATGTTGTTGACATTAATCCCAGATTCCTATTTGCGGACAATCTGACCGAAGTCAAAATCGTGCCTGGTTTCGGTCAATGGTAAATCTTTATCTTGCAATTAGTGTAATTGCCTTTCCGCGTGAACCAATTCGTCGCTGTCAGATGCCTCAATATCTTGTAATTTGGGACAAAATTCTGCTAAGGACGAAGCAATGTCTTTTCAGATCAATCTTAGTTATCTAGGTCATTCAAAAACTTGCAAAATATTCTAGAACTTCTGTCACAATAGCCGGAAAAATAGTAAAATATTTTGTGGTATTGCAGAGTTCATCTACCTGGCAATAAGAATTCATAACTGTATGATGACATATTCAAAACTTGTCAGTGGCATAACTCAAAATATCTAAGGGCATAACAAATATCTAAAGGCATAATAAAATATCTTATGTTTCGTGATGATTTCATCACGGTCGATGACAATAGTTTTTTGCAGAAATGAATTTCAAGTCTGATGAGCGGATCATTTCTTGGTTAGAATGGGACAACTGTGTATGTTGCAAATGTTATGAGCCGAAACATATTGACGCTAGATAGATGAAGGAATGTTAGTTATCATAGCACACTGTAATCAAATTTCGGAAAATGCTCAAAACCAGGTCGAGCTCCAACATCCTACCTTACGATGAATCGAAACTCAGAGTAAACTGTGATTAAAACTTGAGCCAAAAGAGGACTTAGGCAGTCATCTAGATGACAGTCATCTAGAAACTGTGTACGTGGACCGTAGCTGTGGGAACAGTATGTAGAAACATCGCCCAACGCCCGTGTGTGCCTTTCGATATGAATCTTGTTACGGGAGTTGCTCTAGTTAGAAAACATTCACGCGGAAATCTTAACTCGACTTGGACCTAATTTTCATCGGACCGAACCCGTAACACTTCCCAATAATCAATTGTAACAAGACTGTCGGTAGACATAAGCATGGGTACGAAGTAAGGCTTCGTAAAGAAGATAAGATTAAAAAAATGGCCAGTTAAGACTATAATTCAAGCGAACTTTGAAATTTTTGTCACAAGCCATTTTTCAGTTATCGAAAATTGGTGAAACACTTATCAGAAGGAATATTTAGATTTTGAATCTCAATTGCATTTTCGAAAAATCTCGGCTAATATATTAAAGAACAAAAAAACTTCGCTCGTGAGCTTCTAAGTAGCGTGCTCTAAAATGTTCATAATGAAAAGAATCTTTATTAATAAGATTTTTGGGAAACTACAGAAGTGAGATATATAAGCTTACGAGCATCCAGCAAATTTATTAAGCTCTCTTCAAGCGTAGCGTATGTATGTGCGACGTCTACATGACCATGCGATCGTTTGGACTGTGGAGTTTAATTACAGACATATTTCGTGGGTCAGGCACATGTCGGTGATCACCGCTGCGTATGCGATGTGCTGCGGAGTATATACTCCAGTATTGAATTTTGAAGGTACTATAATTATGCATTCGTGAATACCACAAATATGCGTACCCATTAGCACTCCCGAACTTCTCCGTATCCTAGTATTGATGGAACCCTCCATCATCAGTTTCCTATACGTTCATGTCAGGTTTATATGTGCAAGTAAAATGTAATCACTCAGGCACTTGGAATTGATCTAATATAAGCTGGTCATTTTATATAACATTAATAAGCGCTCAACGCTGGAAATGCATTCTAGTTGTTATTGGCTGAAAGAAAATAAACTTTTTCACTACAATGATAACAAAAAGCATAATAGGAAATAATAGCCGTTGACAAGAACATATTTTATACCAATTCAAATTTATCGCGATTTTCTTTATAGTTGAATAATAAGTCATAGGTGACTACCGAGCATCTTGTAATTCCAGTTCCCTAATTCTGTTGAAATGTTCTAGACTCTACTCTGGTTTTCAATAATACCCCGACCACTTCAGAGTATCTCCGTAGTGAGTGGTATTAGTTACATTTATAAAACTCAAAAGGATAACATCAGAACAGACTGACATTTTACCAACCGATGAGAACTAACTTTCACCGTGTGCCGAACCAAAATTTGTCTTCCTTTTTCTCTTTCTTGCTCGTACAGAAATTCTCTTGTCAAACGTGCAAACCGTAAATTTTGGAAATTGATCGTTTCTATATTGATTATTTATCAGTCATTATACCATCACGAGATTAGTGAAATTCCTGCTCGCTGCCACGCAGCTTGAAAATCAATCATAAAGCATTTTCTTTTTTCGCTAGCATTTTTTTTAAATCCGTATAAGCGACAAGCATCAAATTCCCACAGAAGTGACAAAAGTTACGATTTACGACCACATGAAAATTGTGATTGATCCACGTAATAACGCGTTAGATTTTTTTCAACTTTAAGCGTACCAGAGCTAGATGGATCGTGAATATTTGACGAGGTAATTGCGGTGTCGTGAGGGCAGCACGTTCGATTCGCATATACCCAGTGCCCTGGAGCGTGATGTACCAGTGTGTGAGGCAGGTCCGTTTTGACGTGGACTCTGGCAGATATTACATTATCAGTCTCTTGGCTACAAGCCAGGGCACACATGAGGCGCAACATTACAATATGAACCGTACGGTAGAAGTCCAGCTTTCGATGTATGAATAGAACGTAGGAGCGATAGAGATAGAGAGACGGCAGGTAATGATCATTGATAATCATATCCGTAAAAGCGAGCGTGGGACGAAGTTGTGCCACGTACTTCGATGGAGGGTGGGCGATAATTTTCTGTCTGAATGAGTGGTCAGAAGGAGAAATGCCAAGCACGATTACAGCTTCTAATTAGCATCGTAGTCGAATCGAACTATATACCATTGACGTACCTACGTTCATGCATCTACAACGACGACAGCCTATACCTACGTGTAATCGACAAGTTTCGTGTGCAGTAACGTACGTTTAACAAACTCATACTATAAAAAAGCAGCCAGTATACCATGTTATATAGATATATGAGTGTTGACTGACAAAAACCTCGATAAAAAATATCAGCAACGACAATAAATCCAATATTTTTCAATATTCTTCCTGTACGAGATGAAAATAATATTAAGAATTCAATCGTCAATTTTCCAGTTTGTGACGTTACTTTAAAGAATTTAGAGAAGTGTTCGCAAAGTTGAGTGCAAAATGACATTGTACTTAATGAAATGTTTCTTATTCTGTTTGAAAACCGATGCTAGAGATTTTGTGAATTATATAACAGGTTCAGCGAGTTGCCAATTCTTAAAGATTCATATCAAGTTGTGTTGAAATCACCGTGAACATAACACGAATCGTATGTAGTTGACGCTTTCACCGTTTTTTTATTTTTTATGAGGGTTTTATACGTTCCAGAATTTAATATCAGAGTCAGTACTACGGCGTTTCTAATGAGGAAATCGTAAAAAATATTAAAACACATCTTCGCCGTTTTTTCTTTAGAGGAAAAATCGTTAAAAAAGTTATGAAATGGTCAAGAAAAAAATACGTGGACAGAGAAAGTGTAGTAAAAGAGTATAGAAGACATGAAACGCGTGTTGATGTTACTGCATCGCGTTATGTACGCGGAAAGATGTGCGAACCGTAATAGTATAATAAGCAAAAGCACCGTCTTTCGCGCATCAATGGTGGACCGAGGTTACAGGTGCAATAACGTCTGAACTAGGTTAACTACCACCGCTAAGAGATGAGCAGCGGTCGATGGGTGTACATTCATATATATATGTAAATAAATATATATAATATACAAACATATATGTTTATTCGGAGAAATGTAGTAAATAAGTATACATATATAAACCGGCATAGGAAAATTACGCACAAATCTGACATCTCATCGATGAAGAGAAAGGGGGAGAGAGAGAGAGTGACCTACAGATTTCGATACGATAGGATATTCTCTCACACCTGGTGAATGTTAACACCGTTTTCAAATCCAATATGGATATTCGATTATGCGCTCCTGACGTGGCCGGAATAGCAAACATCGCAACAAATTTATCAACGTAATATCTTGAAAAAGTTACTGGAAGGTAAAAAAGCGGTGTAGCAAACATGAAATACGCTTCCTTTCGATTTTCACATTCAATTTCTTGGTGCTTTTTAATTAGTGACGATGACGTAGAGATATACGTAACTAATCAAATTTATTTTCCCATAAAGTACTTTGAAACACTATGAGAAGTTTTATTCCATATCAACGTAGAAACCATCATACAGAATGAAAAAAAAAAAAAAAACAACTTAAAGAGGTACATTTGAGTAGAACCGCTTGGTTGATTCTAAATAAGCTTCGTCGAGCCGAAAAATATTCTTGTGCTGACCATGAATTTGTACTTTTTCGTACACCTTAATGATTAGATTCATGTTTGGTCAGACTGGAGGTTAATAGATCGATGTGCTTCAGACGAAATGAACATCGAGGATTCACCAGCAATAACTAACTGAGTAAAATTTATTCCGAGCACTGGTAAAGAATTCCCGATTTTTGGTTGAAATGCTCACAAGCTTCTCGTCGAAACGACAGATCACATTACACTAGTACTACGGTACGATTAGATCAAAGGCCAATACCGAAAATCGACTCATGCAAATCGTGATTAATGGAAATTGTTATCCTACGTTCAGCAGATTGAAGAATGCTAAGAATTTGCGTTGTTACGTTTAGTCTAACCTTTTCCAAAAGAGTACATGGGTGATGAAGATTCTTTCCCGAAGTATCAATTCTAAAAATACGAACCAGCAAGCAAAAAAAATTTTTTTGTATGGGTAAACATTCATAAAATTTGAACCACAAAATAAAATGTTTTTATTACATGAAAATAAGAAACTTTTAAAAATTACTGATGCTAAAAAAATCTATACGTGAACCTGATATATTTGTAATACGCGAGTGGCAGTTCAACGAACTGATTAGTGGAAAAAAATTAGGTTACAACAATGATGGACAAGATTGTAAAATTATGAAGGTCTAGTTAGTGGACCCGTTGAACTTGAACGAGAAATAGATGAAAGAGTGAAAAGGAAAAAAATCTACCGTATCGTCTTGCACTTATTCACGCATTAGGTCAAGCTCAATAATATCGGAAATGAGATGACCCCTCAGTCAACCATGAGCGCAATATCATCAAGTTAGGGTAAACAATTGAGGGAATTTCAAGGGTTCGATGAATTTTGTGCCTGGGGACCAATGGCAGAAAAGAAGAGGCAACAAAAGTGAATTTCCGGGATAGAGAATATACGAATGTTCATTACCTGATAAACTGTAAGTGGGCTATGTACTCAAAAAGATTAATTATACGTGATATTCGTTCGCCGAATAACGAATCGTTTGACTGATCCCAACGGATATATGAGCACGAGAACACGCCGAAGTAGGAGAACAGTCGGTAATCGTCGTCGATTACATCGCTTTAGTTAGCTTTTCCATGGAGAGTAGAGATCTCACTTGGTAGCTTAATAAACGCGGTTCATCTTTGTACGTTTTACAAAGGACGTACGTGACGGAGAGCAAATAAGAAAGATAATGGCTGATGATTACTCACACCTTTTTTCCGGCTAGTCTGTTAGAGTATTCGATCCTTACCTGAAACAACAGAAAATAATTGCGTTAGTTTAGCGAAGTTAAATTTTTTCTGTCGTAGAACCGATTTACCAAATTCACGGGGTAAAAAACCGTGATTTACTTGAGTCTGGCGACAAGTCTGGTGATCATCTTCAGTCGTAAGCGAACTATATATTTTATTTTCTTTACGGAATGGAAAATTGAAATATTAGGTGTTCTGATGTAAAACACTCAGAGGGAAATTGTTAGTTCGCACGACGGCAAACTTTAGCGTGGCGTTCATTCAATATTTTAAAACAAACGATTCGCTTATTATTCGATATTAACTATGACGCTTCTTCGTGAAAATGTTTGAAAACATAAACCAATGAAATGCATACTGTCACAAATAACACGTGAATAATAATTTTTTATTTGTGTCCTGCATATTTCACTGGACATGAAAATTCGTTAGACAACCCGGCAAAACGAGAAATATTATTCAATTTAAATGAAGATATGCGTTTGCTCAGTAACAATCTTGAAATATTTAAGTTACCACTTAGGTACCGGTACTGCAAGATAATTTTTGAAATTTGATTTTCACCGGGCAAAAATAACGTGGGAAGTTAAAGGTTAAAAAATGGATAATAAGCCGTCGACAATAATTAGATTATCGTTTAGAGCAATAGTATCTTAGCAATGTATATGTCGCTATGGGGATGTAAAGCTACGCAAAGAAAGGAACAAATCTGAACGACTGGAAAAGCTAATTGGGGAAATCTACAGTTGTTGGCTCGAAGTACTACGGTACAACGGGCCAAACGATCAACCGTTCCAAATTCCCAAGTTCTTGGACCAACCGTCCGTCTTCATTCAGATTCGGCCAAGTCGGTTCGGCACTTTTTCCCTCATTTGTCCCCTTTGGACGAACAACCAGTCAAGACTCAACAATTAGCCCGACCTTCATTATTTTGATATAAGTATATATAGCTTGAATGGAAAAAAGTACTCCACGCTTTAGTCTACCCACGGAGAACGTCTTTATTGTCCTTTTTTCGTCGCCCCCAACGAACCGAGAACACTCAGTTATCTCTATTCTACCTTCACGATTGTAACTGACTATTTTATTCAATATTTCTCTATTCTAACTCTCCTGGTGGTGGATCATCCTCGGGCGTTTGCAGAAAGTCAGAAAAAAGTGATGAGAAATCGAGCTCCATGAGCAACGGGGGTGAGACGAGATACGCGGAAGTTCACTGCAATTCGTGCATGTCCTTCTGTACAACCACTCTCTCTCTCTTTCTTCCTCTTTGTTTCTCGCTCTCTCTCTCTCTCTCTCTCTCTCTCTCTCTCTATCTGCTGTCTTTCCGTTTTTTCCTCCACTTTTATTAAACGATCAAACGAACTTACCTGTTGTGAAGTTCGATCGTAATTATATGTAGAGTCTCGTTTGAGATGATTACATCGTAGTACCGTCTACTTTCATACGCTAGTGTCACGAATATTCAGAGCTTTTAACAAAAAAGGACCGCCTGGTTCCCTTGGCAACGCGGTCGTTCCCTGTTTTAATCATATTGTTTAAAGTAATCCCATAACTGTTGAAAATAATAAAATCAACACATTCAAATACATGAAGGGGAGGGAATAGTAAAAGACAGTTAAAAAACGTTCCAAGGGTGGGATGTAATCATCTCAAACGAGACTCTACATATAATTACGATCGAACTTCACAACAGGTAAGTTCGTTTGATCGTTTAATTATATTACGAGTCTCGTTTTCGAGATTACATCGTAGATGTTCAGAGATAACTCATTTTATTATTTTTCCATTAACATAAAACATAACATAGATCAAAACCAACGGTCTCTCAATGAACAAGAGAAATACAACTTCATTTGTGTATTTAACATTTAACAAAATTTAAACAAACTTATCTTGACTGAAATAGTTAATATCATGTTAACACCGTCTCTGCAAATTCTTTTCTACCTGACTTAATCGGTCGATTATAATATTTTGCAAATACATGAGAGTCTTTTGACCATCCCGCGGTGTTTCTTATTACACTTATATCTAAACCCTTTGCTAAGGCAGCTGACGTAGATGCATGCCTTGTACTGTGTGCTGTAAATTCAGGACTTATACCACTCTTTGCCAACACTGATCGAATCCAACGACTGATAGTTTGTGTACTTGCCGATTTAAAAGGCTTTCTTGATGTGATCAACACATTATTACAATCTCCTCTAAGTGGTTTCGTTAATTTCAAATATCTTTCTAACGTGCTTGCTATGCACAATCTTGGCCGTTCACGAAAATACGGTAATAATAAAAGTGGTTGAAAAACCCCGGGACGCGATGTCTTTATAATGTCCGAGATCTTTATTTCAAATCCTTGTACCGAATGGCTAATATTATCGAGTCTCATGAGCGAGAAGGTTTGCACTCGATGAGCCGTACCTAATGCCAATAGCGTGACTAATCTTTCCGACAACTGTTTAATGTTCAATAATTCAAGAGGATATAACTTCTCAATAAACGTCAGCACGATTCCGACATCCCATGTTTCGTCGTATCGAGGTTTTATCGGTCTAAGCCGAAAAATACCCTTAAAAAATCTACTGATGATTCGATCGTTAGTTACGTCTTTCACCGATATTAACGAAATTGCCGATCGTGTTGAGTTTAATGTACCATAGAGAGCTCCTAAGTCATATCTTCTTTGTAAAAATTCAAGAATGCGATTCGCGCTCGCTTCATAAACATCCGTTTCAGTCTCGGAACAAAAATTCACCCATAACCTAATAGGTCCCGCATACTGCTTCCACGTACTCTCAGCGAGTGACGCCAACAATGTCTCGATCACTGCATCCGATAATTTTTTGCGGCGGTAAGCTTCGCGGACAACTTCCCGGCAATCAACCCCAGTGACTTTTCTAAGGGATGTTGAAGAGATCTACAAGGAGATAATAAAAGCCTTTTATCAGGAGTGAAGGTTACAGGTTTTTCTACTAAAAGTTCCATGAATATAGGATACCATGGTTGCGACGGCCAATTTGGCACTACCGCAATACCACAAGCGCAATCTGCGATCACTTTTCGAAGAAACCTGAGCACTAATGCAAACGGCGGGAACGCATAAAAATAATCGAATTTCCAATTAATCGTGAACGCGTCGATAGCTAAAGCATCAGGATCTCTGTGCCATGAACAGTATCTTTGACATTTTGCATTAATCCTAGATGCAAACAAATCCAAATTTGGTTCACCAAATTCTGATATAATTTTTTCGTACGCTAAACTTGACAGTTCCCATTCCGTATCTATATTTTTTATTCTCGATTCCCTGTCCGCCTCGACGTTTTCCTTTGACGCTATATATGACGCAAAAATCCAAATCTTCCTATATTCACACCACTGCCAGATCTCTTTAGCTATCCCGTGAAGTGCCGCATATTGAACGCCTCCCATTCTATTAACATAAGCAATGGCTGTCGTGTTATCGATTCGCAATAATATCTCACAATTATATAAATTACTTGCGAAGCACTTAAGAGCCATTAATACGGCGATAAGTTCGAGGTTGTTGATGTGTAATTCTCTTTCCGTATTATTCCAAAACCCGTGTGTACTTTCACTATCACAATACGCGCCCCAGCCTGTTTTTGACGCGTCAGAATAAATCTCTTTAACAAAACGGAAACTTCTTATTAATCCAAATGATTTTGTAATATTTTGCTTCCACCAATCGAATTCGATTTTCAAATCTGCGGATAATTCGAGTCGTGCATCGTAATTCCCTCCGCTGATTAACAAACCGAAGAATTTTTCTCTTTCGAATCTCTTGGTGTATAGCCATCCATAATCAATTGCGCGACAACAATCTACTAATTTTCCGATAAAGTGAGCGAATTCTCTAATTGTGCAAAATTTGCGATGACTAAAGTCATTTATCAAAATTACCATCTTCTTTCTCTTTATTTCCGGTAACTCTAATCTCATTCTGTGAGAGTTAATAACGAATCCTAAAAAAGTGCAGTTTTTCTTGGGAATCAAACAACTTTTTTGATAATTAACTATAAATCCCAAAGATTCCAATACTCCAAGAGTGTTTTCAGCGTTTCTGTGACACGCGTTCATATGTGAGCCGATGCAAAGAATATCGTCTAAATAAATCGTAGAGATAAAGCCTTTTCCTCTCAAATAATTTACTACCGGTTTCAATATTTTTGTAAAAATATATGGCGCTGTGCATAACCCGAACGGAAGGCATGTAAATTCGTAAATTACATCCCCAAAATTAAATCTTAAATATTTTCGGCTTTCTTCGTGCATAGATATCATAAAATACGCATCTTGTAAATCTATGTTACACATGTAATCATCTCGTGAAATTAGTTTCGTCGCAGTTCTTATGTCCTCCAACTTGAAATGTTGTGTGACTATAAAGCTATTGAGTTTTTTCAAGTTTAATACAAATCTCATTTTACCATTCGATTTTTGTACTAAAAAATACGACGAAATGAACTGTCCCTGACATGGTGAACAGGGTCTGACTGCGCCTAACTCCAACAGCTTTGTGACCGCAAGTTTCATTTGCTCGCGATCAATCAAAGATTTAAATTTTTGCTGAGAAGGTGGATGAATTTGATATGGCAACTGGTCAAATCTAATTCTATATCCTCTTACACAATTCAAAATGAATCGATCCTTTGTAATTTTTTCCCATTGTGAAATAAATCTTTTCAGTCGTCCTGCTGCTTTATTTACCTCTAATGTCTCTCCTGAGAGCCTCGGTACGAACTCTGCTGGCGACTCTGACTCTGAACGCGTTGTCGATCTCGTTGTTGATACGATTGATTCGACTTCGGCACAAATTTGACCATTTTCCTCGATCCTCTCTGATTCGCGCCCGTCCGAAATCCCCCTCGATTCGAGTTGGTCGACGGGCCTCTCCAGTTTCCCGAGTTCGAATTACGAATGGGTCCTTTTTGCACCGACGTCTGCGACTTCAAATCTAAACCAACCTTCTCAATTGATTTTGCCGTTCTTATTTTTCCCGATAAATCTTCACCGAATAAAAACTCGCCCGGCTTAGTTTCGTCCAGAATTCCCTTGACCTTCTTGTCGAGAGATGGTGTAATACACGATCTCCGTGTAATCGTGTCTAAACGAAAAGCATGAGTCAGCAGTCTACCAGCATCGGCAAGACACTCCAATAACTGATACTCATCAATGCCATCTTCTTTTGGACTCAACAACAAAGAAATTCCAGTCCCCAACGCAGCCATAGCTGAACCGCGAATATTTTGAGCATTTCTCAAATATTTATCTCGCTTCATGGCAGACTCAAAAAGTGACGATGCTATTTCTGCGTTTAATAATGGTGCTTCCAAACGACAGTTTCCTGTCCGTGCATATCTTTTTAATAACTCCTCTTGGTCTTCTTTTTTAAGTCCCTCGGCCATCCATTTTTCCCAATTTTTCGCTAAAGTTGAATTGAGCTGTAATTCTGGTGCACCAGATTTTTCATCGACACCCAGAATACGCAGCGTCTCTTCATCGAAGACCTGTACTGAATCCTCCGTAGGTTTACTCTCTGTCGTGTCTGCGCGCTTATTGACAGTATCTCCTATATTTTCCCCTTCAACATCTCGATACCGATCATCCTCCAAAATGGGAGAACTATTTTTCATAACGTCACTGTTTTCTGGTGACATATCTGTAAACATATTCAACTGCGATAAGCACAATCTCTCTTGCAGTTTGAACGACTAAATCATCGATTCACGCGTCTCATAATATGTGACAATCTACCAATTTCGCAACACATATGAAATCGTGCGCTTCAACTCTAAGGAAATACTCTTCGAGATTTCCTTCGTACGGACTAAGCCGCCGAGTTTGTGGCCATGATAAATGCATAATATGCCATAATTATCAATTCTTTGTGAATTATATTCTCACACGTTTCAAGGTAGAACTCTGAGAGTCTACCTTCGTACGGACAAAACCGTCGAATCTGAGGCCCGTTATTTCCGTGAGCACTACCCGCTCGAACCTCTTTAGGTTGTGTACGACCCGAGACAATTCTTTAGAATTGACTCCGTACGGCAAAGCCGCCCGGTCTACGGAATTAACCATAATTATAAAAGAAAAATACCTTGACGACTCGTCGATGCTCCCTGATACTCATTTGGAACTCTCCTTACAGCCACGCTCGATTGCAGCATCTCTGGCCTCGACTTTTCCGAGTCTGTATCCGAAGAACTATCTGGCATCGCATCAACTATCTTCTTCAATTTTTTAATAAACTTCTCGTTCTTATTTTCCTTGTTCTTCTTCCTCTTGTGTGATTTTCCCATGATTTTTCTTGATTGAAAAAACTATAGAAAGCTCTAACCGTGCTACACTTATACGCACGAAAAACGTTATGATTAAAACAGGGAACGACCGCGTTGCCAAGGGAACCAGGCGGTCCTTTTTTGTTAAAAGCTCTGAATATTCGTGACACTAGCGTATGAAAGTAGACGGTACTACGATGTAATCTCGAAAACGAGACTCGTAATATAATTAGGTATACGTTTCAATCCCCAATTGGATAAGAGTGCATAAAACATGAACTATGTACGTTTCCTGGCGTCAATTTCTAGCTCGTTATTCTCCTGGTCACCGCGCCAGGGTCGCGTTCCCTGCTCGCAAGCGAACCTTTGACTTCTCACGGATTTAGTTGCAGCAAGTTGATACAACGTCTCTCGAGCTCGCTGCATTGAGACCTTGAGCGTTCAATTGCATGGGAAACTTACAGTGTCTCTTGCGCGTATGAAAAGAAATGTCGATTCAAATCGATTATGCCCATTCATTTCAAAAGACCCCAATAAATCTTTGATACAAGAAAAAAAGGCTTTTCACCATTTTTCCCCTATGAAAATTTCCCTAATTTTCTTCTACTTCAAATTTCATCCCCATTCTGAATTTAACTCATGCCGATACAAAAAAAAAGTTAAAACTCCCCTTTCGTGTAAGGGTTAGAACGCTTTTTAGGCCAGAAGAAGGGGGTTTAAAATGGAAAAGATTTTTTTAACTATTTCAAAAGAAAAATCGCATCCTTTCAACCCCGAATAATTCGTTGTGCTAACAAAAACCTCGTCGATCTCTTTCAAAAAAATTGTTACGCCAATTATCAGAATAGAGTCACATAAAGTACAGGATTTCCTTTTTTGCGCTTAAAAGATCTTTCCCATTTTACGCTTGCGTGTATATAGGGACGTGAGAATCAGTCGGAAAATATTTTACTTCCCCAGGCAGTGGACCAACCGAGAGACATTGAGAAATTCTCGAGATGAGCGCACAGTTTATGCATGATCGTTCCAACCTCTTCCAATTCCTCTACGTCTATTCATTCGTATATTTACGATTTATTTATGCATACATATTTTTTCTCTTGCAGACACATCGTACGAAAAAGCCTGCAGAAGGGGCAGCGCGCCTGCCACCCCAGTTCTAGGCGCGAGACCACTCGATGTCACCCCCAACAGAATAGTCGTAAGTACAACATTTTATTTTGTGTGAAATCTAGAAGAAAGAAAACTTATTAAGGAGGTTGGCTACACACAACAATGTTGCCATGTTAAAAGCATGGGAAAATTCGAAATGATTAGAATTTAATAAAATTTGGTGAGCATTTTCTTTTGGTTTAAATATGCATATTCAAATTTTTTAAGATTTTTCTTCTACATAGTTTTCGAGTAATTTAACACTAGAGTTCACATCCGTAAGCATAGGATTCTGATATATATATAGGTATATCTTTTGCATATTGTAAACTCCAATTATTCGACAACTATGTAGACGAAAAATTTGAAAAAATTTGTGTCATTGCATTTGATGCTAAAGAATATTATCACTAAATTTTATCAAATTCTTATCATATTCTCGTATGTAGCCACCCTCCTTGACTTAAATTTTCACAGAATGTATAATCTCTCGCGTTTGTTAATTTTTTTCCAAAAATAAATTAATCGAACAGCTATATGGGACGTTGAGCCTGAATTCTTCCCTCATACAATTTTCATTTCGAACTATATTCACAAAAAACAATTTTTTCATCCCATTTTTTTTCTTTTTGCTTGGATTTTTTCCACAAAATTGTCACGATGTAGTGAAAATATTTAATTCCAAAATGATTTGTGCGATGAAAATCTCGTGTTTTCGAGAGTGTTTATTGAAGAGGATCGTTTCGCTACAGTTTCTGATTCGTGACAGCGATTATACCCTCGAGACTCGTAAACTGTGAATTTCATCGGTCGAAAAGTTTTTCCTGATCCACCGTATCGATTTTTTTCTCGCCCTGCCTTCGCCGGAGTTTGGGTGCCTTTTCAAGGCATCCTTATACCAAGCCCTCGTTTCACCTGGTGTCCTCGATGTCCTTCCTAACAGTTTTGGACTCTGAAGTTCAGGAGCGTGTGAAAGCGAGCTTTGTATCAAAATGACAATAAAATCGGCGAGAGTATCGATATATCGAGGTAAAATCAACGTTCATGATGTCGATTCCATACTCGCTTTTTATAAGTTCATACTCATGAAATACGAATTATAGACGATCGAATTCACACGCTCGCGAGTTCGGACGAATGATCACTAAAAGACGCTAAATCTATAAGGATTTGTTGGAAAATCATGGACGAACGATTTTCCTCAAAAAAGTTATCATCCCGTTAGGCTTGCACGTAATGGCCTATTTTTTGTTCACAACAAAAAATCGTGATCGCTTCTCGTCTGGATCTCTTTTCGTTACGGTTACGAATCCATAAGAATATAAAAAGGTACGAATGGACGCTGCGTTAATCGTTCAATCCTCATTTTGTGCGCACGTGGTTCATTCAATTTTACTATTCTTGTGCAAGAAACTGGTTGAAGATCGAA
>JBBLXU010003527.1:0-21171 GCA_037893425.1 Campoplex nolae | reverse complement strand
AAAGAACTCAGATGTACATAGAAGCACAGTTCTTAAGGATTTTTCGTGCCGATTCTCACTGGGGGAATGACGTCACTCCCCCAGTGTAGTTCGCAGTCGGTGGCGCTGGCGTCGTATCTCCCTTCTCGCTTCCACTCGCATACTCAGCCGCACGCGCTCATTCCATTTCTCTTACTCTCACAGTTATAATGCACTGGGGGAACTAATTATTATCCATTTTTTAAAGCGACAAGATAAATCGATGGATTAAAAAAAAATGTAGTTTTTAGAAAGAATCACATTTTTTAAAATTTGTTCCAATTGGGTATTAGTATAAAAGCTGGATTGAAAAAAAATATATATGACAAAAGTAAGAATTGAACCAGGTCCACTTGAAATAGTCCAACACTTTACGCTGACACTAACCAATCAGATTACGTCTGTTACAAAACCCATATATAAATCATGAATCGGCCGCTTAATATTTAAACTGATTTGGTTGGAAAATAAATTATGTAAAAATTGAGATGTCGTATTGGACCCGCAAATATTACATTACATAAATGTTTTCTTATTCCTATAAAAAAAAAAATTAAAAAACAAATAGATCCATATCTCCCTCTCTCGCTTTCACTCGCATGCTCAACCGTATGTGCTCGTTCCATCTCTCTTGCCTCTCGTAGTTATAATGCACTGGGGGAACTAATTATTATTCACTTTTTAAAGCGACAAGATAAATCGATGGATTAAAATAAATGTAGTTGTTAAAAAGAATCACTTTTTTTTTTATTTATTCCAATTGGGTAATAAGCTGGGTAATTGGGTATAAAAGCTGGATTGAAAAAAAAAATGACAAAAATAGGAATTGAACCCGGCCTAATCTGATTACTAGTCTAACACTCTACGCTGACACTATCGTATCAAGTATACACGGTAAACACAAAATTCATATATAAATCATGAATCGACGCTTAATATTTAGACTGATTTAGTTGGAAAATAACTTATGAAAACATTGAGTTGTCGTATTGGGCCCGCAAATATTACATTACAAAATGTTTCCTTATTCCTATAAAAAAAAAAATTAAAAAACAAGTAGGTCTCGAACCCTAGAACTCATCCCATGTCGCATGTGGGCACACCGCAATCGCAGGTGACGTCACGATGCGAACACCACGCCGCCAAGTGGCAGATTGGGTCGCAGAAAGTTTGTCTTCAGGCGGCCCGTAAGAACTATGCTTCTATGTACATCTGAGTTCTTTGGTGGAGACAAGGGATTTGGAGCAAAAAATATACCATAACCTCCAAAGTTGTGGCACAGACAAGAATAAATAAAAAATACAATGTTTCGTTGTCAGTTCGTATCATTTTTTATTGACCAAAGGAAGTTATATAGTTACCGCTTAAAATGACATTTTTTGAATATTTATTTTTCAGCTGGATGATAATAGAAATATTATTGATGCGTGGTGCCAATGCGTTGCAGGTTTGAGTAAAAGCTGCAAGCATATCAGTGCTGTAGTTTTTTACATCAATTCCTCGCAGAGCTCCACTTCCAAAACTTCATATGCTCAGCAATGGGGCATACCTACAACTAAACAGTTGTTGGGATATGACAAAGGCTGTAAAATGAAAAATATGAAAGACATGCGCAAACCACTCCTGATACATCCCCGGTTGATAGAAACCCTTGAACCTTTACAGTTCAAATCTAGCGAACTAGAAGCTATAGGTCTACAGGATGTGCCCTTGACCAAAATGGACTAAAAATGATTTAAAAACTGACATTGTCGCAGCACAAGTTGTTGTTGACCTCTCCGAAAAAGAACAGAAACGAAATGCAGAAATTATCAAGGACTGGCTCTCCAGCTTTTTTAGCCAGGATATTGTATTGCATCATTGCATTTGGAGAGGTTTTAAGAACATATTAGCTGCAATTGAGCAAGCTAAATATTGCTCTTGAAACTATAGAGCAATCAAAAAGTGAAGGATTGGTTTAAGCAAAAATCCTTGAGAGATATCAGCCACAACAGCACACACCGTAAAAAGTAATTTGCGAAAAGATATTAATTTGGTTGCAGAGAAAATTTTACATCCTCCAAAAATTGAAACTCCAGCCATGAAGTACGGTAAAAAATTTGAGAAAACTGCTTTGGGAGAATATAAGAATTTTTTACAAGAAGAATGCACAATAGTTCAAATGGGATTAGTTGTTAAAATCTTTCAACCATGGCTGTGCTGTTCCCCTGATGGCATCGTGCTTGCCGGACGTAATTTGCATGAAAAAAGAATCGTTGAAGTTAAATGTCCACATTCGTGTAGAGATAAGCCGGTCGTTGACAGACAAAAACGGATAAGTAATATTCGGTACTTAAAGTTTAACGAAAATGGCCTCTATTTGGTGGAATCGCATTCAATTTTCACGCAAATTCAGATGTTGATGTACATTACCAATATTCAAATCTGTGATCTGTACGTTTATTCACCAAAGGGTAGCGTGCTTTTGGTTATGTGAAAAAAGACTGAGTTTCTACAAAAAGTTATACCAAAGATAACCAATTTTTATTTTAAACACTACTTACCAAAGTTGGTTTCAAAATTATCGGATACGTTCGAATTAAGGGAACTTTCGGTAGAAATTCCGTAAAATAAGCTTTTTAAAAGATTCACGCCATTATGTTGAAGTTCATACGTAGATAGTACTTTCTTACTATTTCTAAAACCACAGCGAAAATTGCCAAAGACTATCTGCATAACGGCTTAAATGTGGCTAAATAGGTACTTCTCTTCAACGTACTATTTCGTTGGTCATCACTCGGATTGATTAAATCGTAATGTTCATGAAAAAATGTTTTTTCCAATAGGTCCGTTAATTTATGAAAAGTTTTAATTAGTTGAAATGAAAACTGATTAATGTGTAGCTTAAAAGGCACCCTTTATTCAAATTTCTGCACAATTCTAAAACATATCATTTGTTTTCTTGTTTCGGAAATATATGAGATACATGAAAAGTTTAATTACACTCATCTTTCGGGTTCTTTAATAATTAGGTTTTGTAAATTAACCATTGCGCATACAATACAAATACGATGTCATTTATATACGGGAGCAAACGGATCGGGATTTTTCTCAATATAAATGCATCTTTTATTCTCTGCATTATTCTTTCAATGTGAATGCGTACTGAAGCTATATTGTAAGTTTCTTGGGCCTCATCAGGCGTGAATTGCGGCTTATTAGCAAACGGTGGCATTACAAGAATCGCGTTTTTATCTTGTAAGCTAGTTTTAATATTTGGAAATCCTTTGTCAGCCAAAACTTGATCGCCAGGTTCGAGTAAATCAAGAAGACCAGAATCGACTGTGATAAAACAATCTCCAGCACGACCACCATAGCAATCGGATAAAAAAGAGACAAAACCATTCGGTGTACAGCCCACCAAAAACTTTACTGTTTGTCCGTGTTTGTAATTTGAAAACATTAATACTTGTTGTGTCACACTTGATGGTACCTCTGTACGTATTTCAGTGCAATCGATTATGACGAGAGCATTCGAATACTTTTCTTTGAAAGCGTCAGGTAAAGTCGCACTGACTACGTCTTTTGATGGCCAAAAAATAGCGTTCTTCAGCAAAACTTTTAAACACTGCAAAACGATAATGAAAATCCGATGTGCGGTTGTTCGATGAATGTCAAATAAACATGCCAGAGCAGAAGAACTCAATCCCAATTTGATTTTCATCAGGAATAATAGCAATTTATTTTTTTACTCAATTTAGAACCTTTTAAATCGGGCATTTTTTGAACTAAATAATTAAAGACCTCGAAAGAAACACCTGCTATTGAATTCATTGCTCTTTCATTTTTAACTGAAGTTATTCCATGAAATCCAGACATCTTCAAACTTTCAAGACCTGCGCATTGAATACCCACATCGTTGGATTCTGGTTTGACGAAAGGAATATTTGCACTCGTAGCCTTGTTTTTGGTCTGTTTGTTCAAAGAGAGACTGATATTTACTTGGACCGAGGTTTCTGATAGATCACCACGTATAATTTGACGCCAAAAGTTTGACACCCGATTTCAGTAAATTTTTTCGGTGTGGTTGCTGTCACCACTTCCATTGAGTTCTCCGCAGATGAAAAAGGTTGATCAATAGTGTTTTCAAACTCCGCAGATGAAAAAGGTTGATCTGTGGTGTCTTCGAACTCCCCAATTCGCTTTTTTCGTTTTTCACTCCGTTGAAATCTTGCCATACGCTGCTCCATTTTTTGTGGTTGATGTTTTTTTAGGAAAAATCCGATTTTCCATTACCAAAATTTCATTACCAAAAAATGCGCACTGCATATTCGACTCGTTGCTGATGGTTCCCAATTTCTGGCACATGTACTAAAAGAATTTCACATCGGTTTCATTTTGAAATAATAATTTTAAAAAATCAACGTTCAATTAAAGTAAGCTAAAAGATGCTATTATTAAGACATTACGTACGATTTGAAAATCATTTAATCTACTTACGTATTTTCTATAATTTCTGCTACCCACTGTCGACGTTTGTCATGCTTCCAAGGAGTATGAGGGCCAGCTGATAGGAAACGAATAAAATTTTATTTTTGTTTCACCAGCTCTAGCATTTTCGTGTTATTCTTGCATCCTTCAATGCAACATGTTAGTTTCGGCATCTGATGAAAATGAAAGCAAAATGTTCTATCCTCAATAAATAGTTTTAACTTATCTTAATTATGCATATGTAACGCTAAATAATTTATGATAAAGGTTTCTTAGATAGCTGTATACTTTGTGACGTGGTAATTTTGTCCACGTCACTAAAAATACAGAGATTGGCACGGCACAGAGGAAAACGTCGGGTTTCGACGAATTCCTCTCGAGAAAATGTAAAAGGAGTCAAATGCGAGCGTATTTCCTTGTATTAATTTTATTTTTATTTTATTATTTTATTTTATGCGAGCGAACGACGGTTTCAAATCATCGAGGACAGGAATCCAAACATCGAGAAATATTATGGCCGTCGATATTTTCGTCATATCATCGAAAGGGAAGGCATAGGTCGTCAAGGTCAGTCAGAGTTGTCATCGATGGAGCGCGAGTATCGAGAGAGAGGGTCACTAACTCAAAGCCCTCACCCTGAGCTGTCTGATCTCAAGCGGTGCGTCAAGCAGCATCGGGAATCTTCGGGAAGTCTCGGTTGGCACGAATCAACTGTCGCCAACGCCCTGAAAATTTGAATTTGCGAGAAAATGGGGGTGAATTGCGAGAACTTTCGAGAAAAGTCTAGATTCCGCGAGTAGGCAAAGGGTGGAGGGGTTAGGACCCAAATTCTATAAAACCGCGCTTCCATAATCGTTCGGGGACTTTTTCGTATCGAACCTCAACGGAACCTGACGTTTTCTGACGAGCCGTCGCCAACCCTGTACAAGAAAACGACGTAGCCGGAATTATCAAGTGGAATCATCCGTGGTCTTTTTCCGGATTTCCATCTTTTGAAACTGTAGCGGTGAGCCGTCGTCTCGCTTTCATTTTGTTTTATTGTGATTTTGTTTTGTTGTAAAAAGAGCTCTTAAAACTTTTCGTAATGTCGTATTAAAGAGCGATATTGTTTCGGGGTACGTTCGCGTTTGAAAGAATTAATTAATTATTATAACGTCATTTCACGGTGTAAAATCTACCGTATTTTCTGTTGGGTTAATTAGAGTTGCCGAGAGGAATTCGATTTTCAATTTATTTAGTTCGACGAGAGTCCTTAGTGTAAGAAATTCCGAACTATTCAATTCCAATCTTTTCGAAATAAAAGAAATCATGAGAGCAAGTCTCTTGTAATTTCTCCTTGTATAATTCTCGATTGGAGTTGGATTCTAAAATTTATTATTATTTAATTTAAAAGAATTTTGACGGATGTAATTAAATCTGAAATCATTTTGTAATTTTGTTAAAATTGAATTAATTTTCACTACAATTGTAATTTACCATTCTCGAGAAAAACGAGACCAATATTATATTTTTCCGGAAACTAATAATTTATTGTCAAATACTTCATTCATTCAATTAATTGTTTAAATAAATTCGAACTTGTAATTCCGGATATCGTTTGCCTTTCATGTGAATTTATTTCGTATTTTTATCATAATCCCGCCCCTCTACCAACTTGGTTCCAACATACAGCTACGACCGGGAAAAACCTATTCTTCCGTTCTCGATAATTTTCAAATAAAATTTGTCGAAATTATTTTCGGCTGGCGTCCAGAAAATTTTCGAGATAGGAATATTTTGTGCGACTCACGGGAAAAGTCGTTACAACTTATACCTTTCAATTTGATGGAAAATATAGCGAAATGATCACTCAATTCGTCGATTATTTTTTAAAATCAGCACTTTCAATACTCTGACAACTATACAAGATCCCCAAGAACTTTCACTTTTCATCACTAGTGGCGCTGTAGTCTACTTGCACCATCCCTATATTCTGTATCGATTTTCATCGTCTGACTGCGATCACCGTAGATACAAATCAGACTATCCTCATAATCCACGACGCTCTCAAAGGATTAGGCACGGCTCAAGTATTTACTACTCTCGATTTGAAAAGCGGTTATTGGCAGATACCTCTTGATGGCGAGGCTAAAAAACTAACTGCGTTCTCTACACCTAACGGGGGTACCTACCAATTTCACGTTATGCCGTTCGGGTTAAAAAAATGCACCCCACACTTTTCAGGCATTCATGAGTCAAAAAGTCTTAAAGGGCTTGTTGAACCATTGCTGCACTGTTTACTTAGACGACATTATCATCTTCTCGAATACATAGGAAGAACACTTGACGCACCTGGCTCTCGTTTCCGAAAGGCTGAGCTTGCATAACCTTACTTGCTCCATTACGAAATGTCATTTCGGAAAAAACAACTTAGCCTACCTAGGCCACAATGTGACAGACATCGGAAACGAAGCAAAGGGAGAACATATTCAAGGAATCTTGGATATGCCTGCTCCAACCACTCGTAAACAACTCCAAAGATTCATCGGTACCTGCAACTGGCTACGGGAGTACTTACCTTATTTCGCTGAAGTTACGGCTCCGATGACTGACCTGCTAGCTGGAAATACGAAATTCAAGTGGACTCTTGAGGCTCAAAAATCCTTCGATGAAGTAAAAAGATTAGTACAACACCCGTTGAAACTCAGCTGACCGGATCCCAACTTGCACTTCGTGTTACAAACCGATGCGGGAAAAATTAGAATGGGGGCGGTACTATATCAACTGGACAACGACAATCAAAAGAAGATAATAAGTTACGCAAGTGGTAAATTTGATAAAACGCAGTCCCGCTACAGCGACCGGGAACGATCCTGCCTAGCCATCATCTGGGCTATTAAACGATACAAACCATATCTCGAAGACAAGCCTTTCACCTTACGTATTGACAATAGAGCTCTGGAATGGCTACACAAATTCAAAAATGAAAAAGATAAATTAAGTCGTTGGGCAATACTGCTAGACGAACAAATAAGAAAGTCTCAATATAGACGAAGTAGAAAATGTTCACCCCCCGAAACGAAATAACGCTACAATTGAAGAACCGCATCCAACCATTTGCGGAATTTCAGTAGAACATTTCACTGAAGAAATTGAGAGTGAACAGCAATTAGATCCGTTCATAGGCAAAATTGCTTTAGCCGCCCAACAAAAAGGGAATTATAATTCTCCATTTCAAATTATTAACGGTGCCGTATGGCAATTAATTCAGGGCCAATGAAAATTATTAGTTCCTGATTCATGCAAACCCAGAGTTTTGTATGGATTCCACGATGCGACGTTAGCCGGACATCCGGGAATGGATGAAACTGTCCGTGCAGTTCAACAATATTTCACTTGGAATACACTCCAAAAAAAAGTTAGAGACTATATTGAGCACTGCCGACTTTGCGCTTGTACGAAAACTGCTAACACATATCACATTGACCGGTTACAACCGCACCAACCCAAGAAAGCGTGGGAAACGATTTCTCTTGACCTCATGGGCCCATATCCCAGAACGTCTAAAGGTAAAAAATTTATCCTCGTAATTACCGCTTTATTCACTCGACGGGTAGAGGCTTTCGCTATTGGATCTTCCGAAGTCTCGAGCATCATCACTATCCTCGAAAAAGAAGTTTTCCCCAGGTGGGGGTATCCAAAAGCTGTACTCTCTGATAATGGACCGCAGTTCACCAGCAAAAAGTGGAGTGAAGCTTGCCAAACGTGGCAAGCACAACAATGGATTACGCCAATATATCATCCTCGCGCCAATCCAACGAAAAGGCGAAATCAAGAAATTAAAAAAGGACTTCGATTAGATCTGCAAGGTCAACAACACCGCGAGTGGGACAAGCATTTACCGAAGATCCTCTTCAGTATACGTACACGGAAAAATGCCGCTACGGGACTAACGCCGAGCGAAGCACTCCTCGGAAAAAATCTGCAAAGACCAGGCGAATAGCAGATTCCAATAGTAGGAAATTCAGCTACTGAGCACGATAATCGTGCGAGAAAATTCGATCGAATCAAATCAAATATCAGAATCGCTATGCAACTAAAGGCGACCAATTTCCACGGTTCCAATCGGGGGACCTCGTCTTCGTCAAAGACCACACCCAATCGAATGCCATAGAGGGAATTCACGCCGGTTTTACAAAAAAATGGAATGGCCCTTTTGAAGTCAATAAACATTTAGGTAGTGACAATTACCTCATCAATAAGCACAAGAAATTAGTAAAAATCCACGGAAGCCAAATCAAGCCTGCCTATCGCTCCCACGAGAACACACCGAACCTTAAGGTGAACACTCAAGTGACAGCGCAGCCTTCTCTCACAAACTTCCCAGATCAAATCGAGCCAAGGCTGGTTCAACTATTTCAAGCGAAGATGAACGAAGCACTCAACACTCATGATTATCGTAATCATGAACCACAATACTTACCTCCACCAAACGCATCGCCGTGTCGGAGCAAGAACGAAAATGAGACACAAGTACCTACAGAGATACCGATTAACGACTTCGAGGAACGAAGATACGATCTGCGACCTCGAAAAACTCGACCTAAGTATACCTAAAAAAAAAACTACTTACCTGTACCTGAAAAAGGAAAAAAAGAAGAAGAGAAAGGGTTCAATCATATCATAATATTTTATTTCATTCACGAAAAAACGCCGAATCCCGGGGGCTTTTGTTGTACGTTATTTTCTGACGACAACGTTTAGTTTCGTCGACCATTTTTACTCTCTGGAAAAAAAAACAGAATCGGTACAAAATCCTAAAAACAAAAAAAATCAATCAAACAATCAATCAATCAGGGGTACTTACCCCATACTTAACGTAACCGCGATACGTACCTGGAACGGATGCTGCGATTCCTGTTCACACCTGGCTTCTTGGACATGGTTGAGTCGAACGCCTTCGTTCGGGAAGAACCTCTTTCGTTGCCACTCCGCACCTCATTGTTGGAACTCGGTTGCTTCGCTCTTCTTTTAAAAACTATCGAGGGGTCGGGATCAATATGTAGAATGACGGAATTGTAGAACGGTTGATATTGCGAATTTTTAAAGTTTGTAAAATCAGATTAAACAAAAATGGGTAATTCGAAATTTTTATTCCTAATTGAATATTTATCAGATTAAGTATTTAATTGAATATTCCTTTTTCGAATCTGAATTACTCGTAAAAAATCCAATTCGATTGTCTATATTTCGATGGAAATTACTGCAGACTATATTAATGTTATACATTTATATTTCCAAAATTCGGAATGTAGAATACCTATTTGATTGAGAAACCCAAATGTAGAATGATAATAAATCGAAAGTAAATTTTTCGAATGCACAAAAGTTAGAAACGGAAAATAGCAAACGCTCAGAATGGCGAAAATCGAAATAATGAACGCTCAAAATGGCAAAAGCCGAAATAGCGAAAGCTGCTCGAGAAGAGAGCGCTAGGTTTACGAGCGTATATATAATCTCAACATCCAATCACATAACCTTCACAATAGAGGGAAGAGTTGGATGAATGTTTTAACTATCATACTTGAAGATATTTGCTTCAAATATGCTAGCTGTTTATGTGGGAGAGGTACGATTAGCGATCGATCTATCGTGGCGTTAGTCTTTTCTTTAATACATGATCTTCAGATAAGTTTTGATCGTGACGTGAAACGAATGTATCGATTGATTCGTGATTAAATGATCTTTTTGTATATTTCTACGAGTTAAAGTTTCTTATTTCTCTCCCCGTGAATCGATTCAAATCCTACATAAATGCTAGCATATTTGGTCTACAAAACACATACATTTACAAACAGGTGTAAACGGAAAACAACAAAACAAATTTCTAAAAATTCTTTATTCATTTAATTTATTTTGATAAAAACGATTCAACAGTCCGCTGGTTTAAATATACGGCGAGGAGGACCCAATGCTTCCGTGCGACATATGGGGCATCTTCTATCCTCGAACTCGTGCCACAGTCTATCGGTACAGGTGGCACAGCAACAGCAATGCCCACATGGCCAATATAGATGGGTTGCCTTTGCGAGGTAGCAAACTTTACACGAATCTGAAAAAAGAATTGTAACAAGGAGTACACGGAGTTCTATTGATGCCAGAACGGTTTGGACGTGGCGAGTGTTCAGAACGTTATGTAATTCGATTGTACCACTTTCAGACTCGTACGTCAAACAATTTTTTAACACTAACATAACAGTGCAGTTACGATAAATTATAAAATTATAAAACATATCTATATCCATTTAATTAAATTGATCTCTGAATTCTCCACATAGTATTTAGAAAAAGCTAAAACATACCGTGCGCGTTGACGATACGTTGTCGAATGCGACACAAAAATCGACAGCGTATGGGCAATGCTCTATTCTCTACGTCTCTGTTTTGTGTGGTTCTTCGTTTGACACTGCCAACTTTGTGCGTACACTGTTAACAAACTTTTTTGACTCAAGTAATTCAAATTATAGTTTGATTTTTACATACCGTTATATATCGGCATACAAATTATAGTAGATGTGTGTGAACGTTACTCAACACCCGGCATATACTGATCAGTTTCTAAGTCATCCATATCATTGAAAAAATGCTAAAACTTATCTGACCGCGAAATATTTTCACTATTGATAAAACGCAGCATGGGTATAACAGAGAAGGGTTGGCTATATCTCTCTCGCTCCCTTACTCGATTCGAGCCGACTTTACCCGAACGAGCGTTACATAGCCGAGCGTGACGCCTCAGTCTTGTTCAGCGCCCACAAAAGAAGGGCTCAGCGCGCCTAAAGAAGTTTTCACTTCAAAAACCATCTTGGATTGCGGAAAATCATCGAAGACTCGATGATGGTTAAATATTACAGAGGGGGAGAGTGTTTGAGAATGGAGCTGGTTCGAACGAAGTCACGTCGAGCGTTCTCTCTCTCTCTCTCTCTCTCTCATTCACGATTCACACTGCTCCGCTCCGTCGATCCAAGCATGACGTCCGCTCCTTCCAAGCACCTAAGCCGTTCTGACACGAATCGCCGCGAATCCCCCTGTTCCCACCAGTGACGCTCGCTCTGCTCCTCACCGCAGCGTGATTTGGGGACAGGGAAGCGGGACCGCTGCGCGCGCTCCTTCGATATAGAAAGCGGCAGAGAAAGGAGAGGGGCTCTCGGGGCGAATAGCGAAGGCACAAAGTCCAAGTGGTATAAACGGAGCGATGGGAAATAACGATGCCAAAATATACCAAAGTAGAAAATATAATAATTATGAATGCTGTGTTACGAAATAAACATGGTTTTCGGACAGAGAGAGTTGGGTGTTGACTAAGATAGCAAAAGAAGTTGTCGCGGGTATTACGTACAAAGTCAGTACCGCGGACGGATTGCGCCGGAAGAGACACGCCAACCAGCTGATTGCTTGCAAAGTGAATGAGGAAAAGCCCGAAACACCACAGCGAAAGGTGGGCGAAAATATCGCGCCGGCCGAGCCAAGACGATCGTCGGGTATCAAGGCCCGGCAACTAAGCACCTAGTAGTTACAGCGTTCAGAGAATAATAATAATAAATATAAGAAGAAGAAAAATATGTTTAGACACATCTGCTAATTTCGTTAATGGTGTAAGTTGCGTCGAATTGTAATCCGCTTAATATTCAACAAATTATATTGTGTGAAATAAAATATAGAGGGGGAGGGTGCGGTAACCACGTAATGTCGCGGTAAGCGACACGTCGTGGTATATGCCGACGATTGTATTTGGTTGTGTCTCGGTTAAGACCGAGTCATTCGTGCTTGCCCCGTCGCATCATACACTATCGCGTCAATCAATCGCCGAGATTGCGATCCGGAAATAAAGACGGTAATTACCTACCCAGTGTGTAATTTATTTACGACTCCATATCCTGAGTTACCGGAGAAAGAATTATAAAAAAATTATAATAGACTGGACAAAATCAGGAGTAGACATCGAGAGAGAGAGAGATTTATTTATTGATCTATACATGAAGTTTGTTTAGCCTCATCCCCTATTATAATTGAGGGATCATCACAGTGTAAAATTTTCAAAAAATCGTTTGATTTTTTTTGCATTATCGGATAGTATAGACTGTTATAAACATTCTGTCGAATTTTTTAATCGAAATTCCAATGATTTCGATCACTACAGTATTTCTTAGAAAAAGGGAACGGAGCGTGACATCTGATGTGTCCGTCTTCCAGTTCAACCGTCATTCCTTTGTGTTGTTCCTACCTGCGCGTGTACGTTCCTGCGGTAATTTAGATCGCATCGAAACGAAATTTCTGCAGTAAATGAATTATTTGAGGAAGCAGAAAGAATATTCTATGGAACTGGCATCGCCGATTGATCGTAAGTAAACGATTTATCTGAAAATATCTCACTCCAAACTTTAAACGCGTTTTTCTCGGAATGATGTTTTTCAAAACGGTGTCCACTCTAAAAAAAAGAGGTATCAAGCTATCCATTTCAAATATTAACAGAAAATTCTTCACGTCATTTTCTATCGTGGTATGGAAGATTTTATTTTTTATTTTATGTTCCTATTTTTTTCTACGAAAAACTGTCGAAAAAAAGGGCTAAATTTGATACATTTTGTTCAAACCGCCGCCATTTCTTCAAATTTCAAAAAAAAGCCTCCACAGCCCAATAGCGGCTTTCTTACAGAATAAGGGGGGAGGTATAGTTGGAACGTAGAAAAAAAGCCGTTTTTCCGATTTTTTTTGGCCAAATGATAAAATAATTTACAACAAAATCCCATTCACAAAATAGCGGACGTTGAAAGTCAAAAGTGCTGTTTTGACCTAAATTTCACTTACATTTTTGACTATAAAAGAAAAAATAATCGTCCAAAAAAAAAATCCTTCGTTCATCCGGAGGACAACTATGTATAGAAGAAGTGATATAAATTTCAACCTGATCGGTCAAGCTGTTCTCGAATTACAGTGATCACCGACTTCGAAAACATGGTTTCGAGAAAAACGAGTTGAAAGTTTTGAGTACGATTTGTATGCAGATAAAATTTTTTTTTTGTAACTTAGATAGAACCGTCCATTCCTGGGCCATATAGTTCGTCTTCCCGCGCTTTATTAGCTGCATCTGTAGCCATTTTCAGCTGCCACCGAGCTACTCTCGCCTCTCGAGTGTTTTCCAGGGATCGCCGGTTAGCATTCTCAACTCGAATACATGTATTTCGGCGAATAATGGTCTGATTTACATTCAGTTGGTCGGAAAATACTCGTAAGATATTATACTTTCAGAAAATGGAATAAAAACAAAATTGGTTTTTTGAAAATTCTAACTATACCTTCCCCTTAATAATCTTTTTGAAATCTTTGTTTCAGATCAGGATTAAGGCCGCAATCTTGAACACCATACAGGACGTTTTTTTTCAACCGGACTATTCAATATTTTTTTACATTATTAAACAATAAATAAATCAACTTACAAAAAATCATTTTGTATTCTTCATCACTGCCTTAGTCCGTAAAAAAAACCAGATGGATTAACTTATCCTAACCATAAAAAAAAATCGCGATAATTAGTGATTTTTCGGAGGGTCACACAGTTATGATCCCTTAATACTTTCCGTTGCTTTACATTACGTTAAGAAACATATTGATTGATTGAAGTACTTTATTAACTCCCAACTGCCCGCAGGGCAAAAAGACGGGAGTTATGCGTTTCACTGCGATCAGCGGATTGGGGCTATTTCTTTATCACCACTTTTCTCCGAAACAGTGACAACTGTCTTGACCAATTTTTGCATATACTTTCCATGTGTGACAGACAGTGTTCTTAGACATAGTTCGTTCAATTCTATTGCAAACTCGCTGAAATAATTAGGAATCATTAATATTCGCATTCAAACGCATTTTGCTATATCGAAAGGGGACCTTATAAGGTCATGCTCGACTATCGCGAACTTCACACCGTTGTGCGCTGCTAATTTCAATCCGAACCGACGCACGTCCGTCGCGTCTGTCTTTAAAAAGTGTGAAATAAAAAAATGTTTTGAAAAAACATAAAAACTCCCGACTGAAAAACTTCTTCACTTAAAGAAAACAGTATTAAACTTCAAAAAGTCTGAAATAAAAAAATAGATATCGGGATTTTCGTCGGGAGATGTCTCTAATCGAATCATTGAATAAGAAGTAAAGATAAAGACATCTCCCGACGAAAATCCCGACATCTATTTTTTTATTTCAGACTTTTTAAAGTTTAATGCTGTTTTCTTTAAGGTAGTTGGGAAGATTTCGGCCGAGTCCAAAATGTTGTCCATTTTCGTAATTTAAAAATGGGCGTTTAAATGGTAAAATCGATTTAAAAAAATAATTTTCATTCAAAACAAAATTAATGAAAATTGCGTATGGTCATATAAATAATCTAAATGACAATTAATATCAAACGAGAACTTTGGCTGACTCGTTTAGTAACACATCCATGAATCTGTGATAATGTAAACATAACCTCGAAATTTTTTCCACACGATAAATCAATCACGAGCTCCTTCGGGTACTTTTATTTAAAGAAAATAACTAGACTATAAAAAATATTCACTAAAAGCTTTAGAAACACGTAATAAATTGGGAACATTTAAAAATGAAGCAGCTATTGACCAAAAAAAAGGCACACGTCCAATTGACATTTCGTACTGGCGGGCATCTCAACCGTAGACTGACTTCCGATAGATAGAGAGGTCCAAGCCCGAATCACGCCATAAAATACCGCTTTGTGTACTTCTACGCGTGATTTCTCAATAATGACACGAGCTATTCATATCAATTTTTCGTGAACTTGTAATGATCAAATATTTGAAATTTGCGCGCTATTGCTCAAACTGTCTCCCCCCACTATTTGCGGACAATGATCGTTTGGATAGATGAGGAGCGTGGATAATTCGGGAGTCAGTCGCTCTCGAGCCAGCCTATCGATACCTAAGAACTATGTGTCGGAACCAAATTGAGTATTTGACGTGTAAATTATAGTACATTCACATTTTATCATCACCAACTACGGCATATATGATCAACGCATATTCCCGAGGGATGAAGCCACTCTAGCGAACCGTCTCCTGGACTCCTCGGTGCTATCTCGAGCCCTGGACGTTAACGAAGCATCGACTACGAACTCACGGGAGCGTTTCCGCCTACAGATGCGTATAAAATATGAATATACAAATATTTTCACTATCGCATATTTACTCATTGTATAATCGATATTGCTACGGTCTCTCTTGGATACTTGTTTCGTAACATATTTTTATCTTCGATTTCGTTCATTATTCAAGATCGGTTAATTAGGCTTCCCGAGCGACAATAATAATGATGAATATACTTTGAACGAAAGAATTTATCTGATATAGAAAGGACGCGGATATTGCGTCAGCATGTACAAAGCCTAATAGCGTATATGATCGAAATTCGTATCCCGATCATCGTTTTTATGGACATTATCGCGGCGATAGCCCTATACTTCCCTCAATATATAACTTTTTCGGTAAACGCCTATTTGGAGTTTCGCCGTCCCCAATAAATTTTCTCCATGTATGATTCAAATCGCTTTTATAAACGAATAAAATAAAATAACATACATTTTATTACAAACTATTCTTCACATATCGTAGATTAGAGCAATAATTTTTTTTGTAGGTCAACGGTGAAATCTTTGAGTATTCTCGTACTAAAAGTTCTAACCTGCGTTGTCGTCTGCACTCCCCTATGCTTGCAATGTATTTTTAAAAACGAATATCTTAAAAACTATACGATGAAAAAATTTCAAATTTTTCGAAGACATAAAAAAAATTATTTTCTTTTCATTTCATACAAAATAGTACATGGTCAACGGTGCAACTCAACTCTTCCCAACTACCTTAAGTGAAGGAGTTTTTCAGTCGGGAGTTTTTATGTTTTTAGCTTTAAGCTACTGCTGCTCATTGCAGGTGTACAATTGCACTCAACATTTTCTTACAATTATCAACCAGAACCATCTTTTGTCATATATTCTTTCAAGTGCAACTTCTATAAACTAGATGGTATACTAGAGGAAACGTAACCAGTATTATTCAATTTGAACGTAAGGTCATTGTGCGGCATTATTTTAAAGCTGGGCAAAAAATTGACATTTTTAGACCTTTATAAGGCTCGTTCTCATGACTTTGAGCACTTAGAGAGTTGAAATTTCGTATTTGGGGATAGTTTTTAAGGTACTTAGAAGCACTCAATTTGAAGCAAATTCGAAAGGCCCCTCCCGAAAAATTGTGCGAAATCTAATAGATCTACTCAAATATTTTGTTTTTGACTAAATATGATACTGTTTGTTCTTTTATCAATTCCTCTGAAAGTTTTTCGTATATCGGCAATGTATTTATCGGTCTGTGTTCTTCAGCTTTTTTTACTACCACTAGTTTTTGGTATTAGGTGAATGATAGAAGTTTTCCATGCATCAAGGACCGGCCCTTCTTGCATCGATCTATTTATCAATTCCAATATGATTATTGGGTTATCTTTCCACACTATTTTTATCATTTCAACAGTAACTTCTTCATTGGCACCTTCTTTAATATGCAATTTATTTATAAAACTATTGACCTCTTCATGTTATCTTTTCAAATTTCTCGAGCTTTATATTATTTTGTACATTTTGGTCATAGGTACTATTTACCAAACTCTATTCCTCCTGCTGTTTCACATGATTTATTTTCCCCAATAATTCGTTTCAGTACTCTCCACATTTTTTTTGGCTTTTTTTGGTTGGTCTATGTTCTGTTCATAGTATTTTTCTTTTATTTTGCCTTATCATGGCCACAACTTCATTTCTTTTCCTTTTGTATTCTTCTCACATATCATGGCTTTTCATCGTTATAGAACGTTTATATATAATGTCTCTATCACCATTAATTTTTCTCACTTCCTCATTTATCCATAGTTTATCCTCCCATTTAGTAACTTCAATTTTTTCACCCATGGTGAAAAAATCTGTTACATATTTCTGTTACATAATGTATTGTTTTATCAGCAAGTTCCGATATATTCATTACCTTATTCTCATACGTTTTTAACTTATTAGATACATTTTTATGATGTTCCTTTTCCGTAAAATTAGAGTAGTCCCGTTTGTAAAAGGGACTACTCCAATGAAAGGGACTAGAGTAGTCCCTTTTACAAAAGGGACTACTCTAGTCCCTTTCATTGCCTTTATGACTTTTCATTGTGTCAAAAGAGACTACTCTAGTCCCTTTCATTGTCTTTATGTCTTTTCATTGTCAATTATATTCTTATTTACATTCACTCCAACTACACTATGGTTAGTAATTTTTGGGATTTGAAGCACTTCAACTTCTACGGAGAAGTTAGAAGAAACAAAGGTCAATTATTGTCTCTGAATTGTTTGTCGTTCTTATTGGTTTATTTACATACTGTTTGAGTCCCATTGATTTTAAATGATTTAAAAATGATTTAAAAGCGATTTGAACAGTGATTTTTTAAAATAATGTCTATGTTAAAATCTCCTGTCATAATTAGTTTTTCAATATCAACTACGTTTTCACATTCAGTTATGAACTGTAACGAGATTTTTCTTTACCCGAGATTCACCTCGTCCCTTCCCGGCTTACCCGATCCCAACTCCTCGTGTTCCGGCATAGGGGCGTGGGTGGACAGGGCGCCAGACACGAACGTGCCGCCGGTACAACCGACTTAATTTCGCCCACCCCGCCATACACGAGACCTCCGGGGCCCTGATGACCGGGGACGGTCCGACTACTCAGCTCGAACTGAGATACTAAAGGTAGAGGGGAGGATTCTTGGTAGGCCCGAAGTAACGTTTACGAACAAACACACAAAAAAAATGTAGCCGAGTCGATTCAGATAATTGAGAGTAATAATAAATCCATTTTTATTCAAAGGTAATGTTCCTAACAATACAGGTAGGTAACTAATAAATCGGAGGTACGCCACGAGGCCAGTAACCGAAAGTTTTGTAGCCAAACAAAATTATAAGCTCGATAACGGGGTGCGCCAACAAAAGAGAAGAGAATTACGATAATAGGGACGGGGCCCACACGAGCGGGCAGGTAAAGTCGTCACCACGGTACGCCTAGGGCGCCTGGGACTGTAAGGTAAACCGGCAACAATGATAGGGACTTGCCGGTGCGATACCGTCCCTCGTGTAAGCCCGCGACGACTCCACATTAGGTACGAGTCATCGGCGATAGGTAGTAACTCAGAAAAAAAAACAATGCTAAAGGTACGCGTCATCCCCGAAACGAAAAGATAATCACAGAAAAATGCATGAGAGGTATTAAACAGAATTAATAGGTAACGATAATCGAGGAAGCAGTATACACGGCGAGGTAATCGCAATCGCCCAGTTAACATAAAAGGTAAGGGTCGAGTCACCGACGCTACGAAATTACACGGCCCCGACTACTCGTACGACCGCGCGTTCGAACAACAAGGTAACGGTCGACGAGCGCCGCGGTGCCGGCCAGCCTACCATATGAGCGCGAGAGAGATAGAGAGACAACACGGCCGCGCGGTAGTCGGCGCGTGCGAGACCTTGATCGGCACACCACACACTCGAGACGAAATATACACGACATTCGCGACACTTAATACCGCAAGGCAAAGAAAAAGGGATTTAACAAAATGAAGCTTTTAGGCAAACCAATTAGGCAGTCGATCACTCCTTTGTTCAATCTTTCCACAATAATAACTTAACGAGAGAGAGGAAGAGGCGACCATCGTGCCGACAGCCCGACAGCCCTCCTCCATACTCGCTTGCACAAAATTGACAAAATTAATCTCAAAAACTCCTGCATTACGTCGACAGGTAATTAGGTAAAACAACAAAAGGGATTAGACAAAAGAATGACCGAGAAGAGAATGGTGAGGAACGAGCTTACCGAGAGACAGCGTTGCCGCTTCGGTACAATTGTACCAATTCTGGTACTTTTTGAAACTTATTGGTACGCTGGTACGACGAGAAAAGTTTTGGTACTTTCTCGTTTTTTTTGGTACTTTTGGTACATTTCGACTAATAACTCTTTCAAGCTCAGAAAATTATCTAGGCAATGAAAAATTATGCAAGTATCTCTAAATATGAAACGCGGCTAAACGACTTTTTTGACAGTAAAATAATTTTTAGGTTTCATACGTAGCCCAAAGCCCAACCCAATGGTAAAGCGTTGGGTTGTGATAAAAATGATGCGGCTTCGATTCTTTACACAGTTTTGTTTTTTCTTTTTTTTTCAATTGTATTATATTCAGTGATCTCAATTATGATTTTTTAAAATTTATCCTATCGATTAATTACTGTAATTGATTTTTATCATTTCCTTTTTATTCGTTCGCATTTATATTTTTGAACTTGTTATTCTCGTATATGTGGTTCACGTTTTTTCTCATTTTTTATTTTTGATTTCCAGACCGTCTGCATGGGCAAAGATGGAAGTTTTTAATTTCTTATTTTTCATATAATTATGAGCCGTCGCGTTACTTTTTAAGGAGCGTCTGAAAAACAAGTTTGCGACGACGATGATACATTTGAGCCACTTTTTGCTTATTATAAATCCATCTCCGTTCTACTCGACGGACACATGTTTAGTGTCAGTGTCGTCTGTGTCGTCAGTGACAATGGTGATAGCAGTGCGTGGATAATCTAGACATTCATATTTCTAACAGAGCTTCTAGTTCGTGTTTCGGCCACTAGTCTCTGAAAAGAGCAAAGAAGGTTGGTAACCCTGATCTACCTTACGGCTTACGTTCGTTCCTGTTCTTGTGTAAATTGAAATACCGTATATTTCTTCTATTCGAATCTCATATAGCTTCCAGTTAAAATTATTGAAATGGACAAGTAAGTTATTGATAAAAAAATCATAAAATTCGAGACAAAATAAAACAGCTTTACGTGATGAATCGATAAAATCCCCATCTTGAACGGTTTTACTTCGTTTTTTGTTTGTTTACATTGTGACATTTTCACCTCCGTATTTTCGCCTTCGCCCACTACTATTTATTATAGAGATATATTATATCCCTGTTCCACGTAAACCTTTCTATCGTTGTCCTTTTTAGGCAAAAAATAAGATTCTGTGTTAGATAATGAAATAATTTGCAGATTTTTAATACGTCGGAAATCGGGTGTTGACCTTCAAGCGCAGCCGAGTGCTAGCACTGCTAGCAGTAGCAGGTCGAACAATAATATCGTTGAAGACTTAACTTCTGAAGCTGTGGTAAACGCGACAGACAATCAGGACAATTTCGAAAATGACGATACGTAAGCTTCGCCAACAGAATTTTACGATAAAACCCAAAAATTCCCCTAGGAAAAAAAAGGTCGGGACAAGTACATTGATGGTCCCTCGTTTGCTGATAATATCAAAAAAGTGTAAAAAAAAATTCTATAAAAAAATCATGAACCTTACTGAAAGTGATTTCAACACAATTGAAAAAAAATCACAATTCAGCAAAAAACATTATTAAAAAAAAATAAAACTATAAATCTGTAATTATTTTGTGAAATGAAAAAATTCTAATAAACCGTGAGAAAATCTTAAATACACCACTCGAAAACATTGCTGATGTAAATAACCAACAAATTTCGCTTGAAAACATTTTAAAAACCGATACCCCCTCTTCTCATCTTATTAAAAA
>JBBLXU010003526.1:0-12458 GCA_037893425.1 Campoplex nolae | reverse complement strand
TATTCGGCATAACGAAGTGGTGTACTAGCATACAAAATACGGATATATGCTTTACTTCCCTGAAAACAACGCAGCAACTTTAGGAAAATTTACGGGACAGTTTACATAAATTCTATTATAGGCTACCGTATTTTACTATGCTGCTATACCAATTTCGTCAATGTTTCATCGCCACTGCTTACGAAAAAATTCGTAACAGGCATAGCGAATTTCACATCAACGATTGCATCCAACGTAGTGGAAGTACAATGCCGTATTGTAACATATATATGGATTCTAACGTTGTTTACGTTTTATATAGTGTAGACTCCAGATTATAAGTCGAGGAGGAATATAAACAACGTGGAAACGAAAAATTCTTATGCCACCAAAGTATGATACGGCAGCCATGAAAGCAAAACAATACGTGTGGTAAAATGTCACATATATTCAATAGATATTCGTATATTGATTGCAGAATTTTACTATGCTGACATTAAGTATTTGCGATGCTCGAGACACTGTCAGCTATAACTAAGTTCTTATGCAACATAGCGAATTATACATGAAACTGAAATGAAAAATCGTTTTCACACGCATTACTATTTCTTACTTACATAGAGCTGTTTGGAATTCAGGAGAAGAAAAATTGCAAATATTGATAAATGCCATGCTTTTTTACAATTGGTGCTATAATTCTTTTGCTTCGTACATTTTGCATAGAACATTCTTCAAGAAGATTTGATTTTTTACTAAACAAAACGAATCCGTTTTCTCCGTGAAGTTTGGCAATTGGCTACTATTTAGATCTGCTATCTCGACGATGATTAATGGTATTGGAGGACGCTTTGACTGCATTAGCTTTCATAAGTACTCTCTGTTCAAAATGTTCATCTGTCAAACGATTCCATTTGGGCAGAACTATCATTGTCACAAAACTAAACAATCGCTTAACAGCTGCAGACGATGGTAGGGGCGTATTAAACTTGATAAATAATTTTTTGATGAGCGGATGTTCCTCTAGCATTTCTAAGTTAGTGCTAGGACTTTTTTCAATATTTAGGAAATTTTTCAATATTTTTATACTATATTTATCGATCGATAGCATGGGCAGCGCTGAGTACCAAGAAATGTTAGCAGGAAAGATAAAAGATATGAGATCGAATTTTTCGGTTTCGGGTGAGTTCGGTTTACGGATTTCAGATATCTTTTACAAACATCCTAAAATACGAAAATACGGAACGGTTTGTTTACGCTATGACAGTTTTTACGCCAATCATAACGACTATTTTGTTACCAATTGTACACACATTTATCATAACTGGATCAGAGCCAGATTGTCACCACTTCACTGCCAGTTACAAAAACCGTTTTTTTACGCTATTTCAATAAATACTCATGGAAATTTTTTGAAAAAAAAAATTTCAACGAAAAAAATGGAAACCTTGAAAATTTGGAAATTTTTTTTTTATTTAAGAAAAATAATTGAAAAAAAAATCGGAAAAACTATTTGATAATATTGAAAAAAAAAATTTGGGAAAATTTGGAAAATTTAGGAAATGTTGTATTTGGTTATATTTGAATCTTGATATGAATAAATCACGCATCAAAAACTGCTCTAGATATTCAATACATTTGTTTGAACAACATTTTTGATGCTTGGTATCAATGTATCAAGTATTCAATTGTTTTTTGATATTTTATACAAATGTATCAAGTATCAAGATTTTTTTTGATACTTGATACAAATGTATCAAGTATCAATCAAATTTCAAATCAAATCTCAAATTTCTCTTTGATACTTGATACAATTGTATCAAGTATCAAATTTTTTTTTGATACTTGATACAAATTGATACTTGATACAATTGTATCAAGTATCAAAGAGAAATTTGAGATTTGATTTGAAATTTGATTGATACTTGATACATTTGTATCAAGTATCAAATTTTTTTTTGATACTTGATACAAATGTTTCAAGTATCAATTTTGTATCATGATACAAAAGTATCAAGTCGTGAACATCTCTGTTGAACTCTGACTTCCGTCGTAATCGGGACGTAATGCATTCTGAAAACCGTAATAACGATAAATAAGGTGCTCAAGGGAGTGCACTTGGTACAAATATGCCTTCCCACAACCGTACGAATCCTAACCAGGACGTTCAAGGGAACGTACCTGGTGCGTACGTAAATCGTCGTATTGCTCATCAGGACGCTTCAGCGTCCGGACCAGGCGCGTATGGAGAACGTGGTAACGGCTACCCGGACGTCCAAGTCTACTAACCTGGCGCATACGCAAATCGCGGTAACTCTCACCGAGACGATCGAGAGAACGCTCCTGGCGCGTTGACTAATCTCGAAAAGTTAGAAGCTTTATTGCGCGCCTTGAATACGGGTCCAAAACTTTCGTTACCCACCTATCACGGTGCAGATCACAAGGACCCTAAAAAGTTCCTTACGCGATGTGAGGACTATTTTCACGTTTCTCGGATCCCTCGAACTGCTCGCACCAGAACTGCTGCAGGGGGACTGCAGAGGACGCCGAAAAAGGGTGGAGCTGCTACAGCTCACTAGATTTCGATTGAGAAAAATTTACGGAACTCCTCCTTAATCATTACGACAGTCCCGCTGTCTTATCGCGTTTAAATTCTCAGTCATTTTCGAAAAAGCAGAGCGAGAAAGAAAATGCCGGAATCTTTCTACAGCAAAAATATCTGCTGTACCAACGACTCCGTAGCGGCGATCCAGAAGAGACTGAGGTTTTGACCTTGATGGAACTTCTTCGCCCGAATCTAAGAATGACTATTCGACCATCCAATCCGAAGACGTTATCTAGCTTGATGTCTCGAGCCATAGAAGCAGAATACGATTTGACTGAACAATCTAGTTACCATAGGTTCCGCAAAGACGAACCGAAGAGCGAACGAGCGGACAAACCAGCGAAACCTCCGCCAGAAGCTCAACCCAAGCAGCCACCTAAATGCTGGCATTGTCCAGAGAATCATTTCCATCGTGACTGTCCCGTTCTGGCTAGGAAGAACGCGGAACGTAATAAGCCTCCGGAAAACTGGAGGAGGCCGGCGGAGAACCCCGCTCCGACCGACAACCAACAATAGGTCTCACCGCCAACAATCTTGGAGCGTAGGCATTGCCGAACATACTCGTCGAAATAAACAACGAGATTGTTCGTGCTACAATTAACTGCTTCTCCACGGTTTATATCGTTCACCCGAGATACCTAAACGGGGAAATCATTGATCCTATCCGTTCCAGCGCAAACTTAGCGGGGCAAAACACCAGTATGCCACTCGAAGGGCGGGCTACAATCCAGATCCAGATTTAAGAACGAATTCTCGAGGTCGACGTGTGGGTCGCACCAACTTCCAGAGAAGCCATCATCTTAGGTTATCCATGGCTGAAGAAACAACGTACCATCTTCAACTTCTACGACGGGATCCTTCATCTAGGCATCCAAAAACGATTTTCCGTACCGCTAATCGACGCTCCAATAGTATCTACGGACACTCATGCTATAGACGTCCAAGAGATGACGCATGGGTTCCCGGAGGAACTATTGAAAAAATTCGAGCAATTAATTAAACGTTTTGCAAAAATCTTTCAAACGGACGGGAAATTAAATCAAACGCAAACCACTAAACACTGCATTGAATTGACGTCTCACACACCGTTCCGAATTCCGAGCTACAAATATTCTCATGAGAAAAAGGTGATTATTCGCGAACAAGTTGCCGAGATGTTGGCCGACGGAATCATCGAACGCTGCGATTCTCCGTATTCATCACCGATTGTCATCGTCAAGAAGAAGAATGGAAGCTCTATAGGGATGGTGCAGATTTGATAGAGGGCAGGTCGAAAGTACAAGTAGCGCCTCTAGCGTCATAAACCGTAAGCTTTTGGGGACAGTTTGCATATTAAATGTATGGGTTAACAGCATAATGCAAATAATAAAATTTGGTTTTTTGCCTATATCCGGTCTACCTCTTCGAAAAAGCGTGAAAGAACACGGCAAGCAATTGTGCATAGCCGGCCATGTCACCGATGTCGTGGAGACAAGGGATTTGGAGCAAAAAAAATATACCATAACCTCCAAAGTTGTGGCACAGACAAGAATAAATAAAAAATACAATGTTTCGTTGTCAGTTCGTATCATTTTTTATTGACCAAAGGAAGTTATATAGTTACCGCTTAAAATGACATTTTTTGAATATTTATTTTTCAGCTGGATGATAATAGAAATATTATTGATGCGTGGTGCCAATGCGTTGCAGGTTTGAGTAAAAGCTGCAAGCATATCAGTGCTGTAGTTTTTTACATCAATTCCTCGCAGAGCTCCACTTCCAAAACTTCATATGCTCAGCAATGGGGCATACCTACAACTAAACAGTTGTTAGGATATGACAAAGGCTGTAAAATGAAAAATATGAAAGACATGCGCAAACCACTCCTGATACATCCCCGGTTGATAGAAACCCTTAAACCTTTACAGTTCAAATCTAGCGAACTAGAAGCTATAGGTCTACAGGATGTGCCCTTGACCAAAATGATAAAACTCTCCGAAACTTTAAAAACTGACATTGTCGCAGCACAAGTCTTGTTGACCTTGCTCGCTTGTCTGAAAAAGAGGAACAGAAACGAAATGCAGAAATTGTGATCAAGGACATATTGGCTCTCCAGCTTTTTAGCCAGGATATTAGTATTGCCGCATCATTGAACCCTGATTTGGAGAGGTTTTATCGAGAACATATTAGCTGCAATATTGAGCAAGCAATAAATATTGCTCTTGAAACTATAGAGCAATGAAAAAGTGAGGATTGGTTTAAGCAAAGAATCTTGAGAATATCAGCCACAACAGCACACACCGTAAAAAGTAATTTGCGAAAAGATATTAATTTGGTTGCAGAGAAAATTTTATATCCTCCAAAAATTGAAACTCCAGCCATGAAGTACGGTAAAAAATTTGAGAAAACTGCTTTGGGAGAATATAAGAATTTTTTACAAGAAGAATGCACAATAGTTCAAATGGGATTAGTTGTTAAAATCTCTCAACCATGGCTGTGCTGTTCCCCTGATGGCATCGTGTTTGCTGGACGTAATTTGCATGAAAAAAGAATCGTTGAAGTTAAATGTCCACATTCGTGTAGAGATAAGCCGGTCGTTGACAGACAAAAACGGATAAGTAATATTCGGTACTTAAAGTTTAACGAAAATGGCCTCTATTTGGTGGAATCGCATTCAATTTTCACGCAAATTCAGATGTTGATGTACATTACCAATATTCAAATTTGTGATCTGTACGTTTATTCACCAAAGGGTAGCGTGCTTTTAGTTATTGAAAAAAAGACTGAGTTTCTACAAAAAGTTATACCAAAGATAACCAATTTTTATTTTAAACACTACTTACCAAAGTTGGTTTCAAAATTATCGGATAGTTCGAATTAAAAGAACTTTCCGTAGAAATTCCGTAAAATAAGCTTTAAAAAGATTCCGCCATTCTGTTGAAGTTCATACGTAGATAGTACTTTCTTACTATTTCTAAAACCACAGCGGAAATTACCAAAGATATCACCATAGCAACTTAAATGGCTAAATAGGTACTATATTCAACGTACTATTTCGTTAGTCATCACTCGGTTGATTAAATCGTAATGTTCATGAAAAAATGTTTTTTCCAATGGTCCGTTAATTTATGAAAAGTTTTAATTAGTTGAAATGAAAACTGATTAATGTGTAGCTTAAAAGGCACACCCTTTATTCAAATTTCTGTACAATTCTAAAACATATCATTTGTTTTCTTGTTTCGGAAATATATGAGATACATGAAAAGTTTAATTACACTCATCTTTCGGGTTCTTTAATAATTAGGTTTTGTAAATTAACCATTGCGCATACTACAAATACGATGTCATTTATATACGGGAGCAAACGGATCGGGATTTTTCTCAATATAAATGCATCTTTTATTCTCTGCATTATTCTTTCAATGTGAATGCGTACTGAAGCTATATTGTAAGTTTCTTGGGCCTCATCAGGCGTGAATTGCGGCTTATTAGCAAACGGTGGCATTACAAGAATCGCGTTTTTATCTTGTAAGCTAGTTTTAATATTTGGAAATCCTTTGTCAGCCAAAACTTGATCGCCAGGTTCGAGTAAATCAAGAAGACCAGAATCGACTGTGATAAAACAATCTCCAGCACGACCACCATAGCAATCGGATAAAAAAGAGACAAAACCATTCGGTGTACAGCCCACCAAAAACTTTACTGTTTGTCCGTGTTTGTAATTTGAAAACATTAATACTTGTTGTGTCACACTTGATGGTACCTCTGTACGTATTTCAGTGCAATCGATTATGACGAGAGCATTCGAATACTTTTCTTTGAAAGCGTCAGGTAAAGTCGCACTGACTACGTCTTTTGATGGCCAAAAAATAGCGTTCTTCAGCAAAACTTTTAAACACTGCAAAACGATAATGAAAATCCGATGTGCGGTTGTTCGATGAATGTCAAATAAACATGCCAGAGCAGAAGAACTCAATCCCAATTTGATTTTCATCAGGAATAATAGCAATTTATTTTTTTTACTCAATTTAGAACCTTTTAAATCGGGCATTTTTTGAACTAAATAATTAAAGACCTCGAAAGAAACACCTGCTATTGAATTCATTGCTCTTTCATTTTTAACTGAAGTTATTCCATGAAATCCAGACATCTTCAAACTTTCAAGACCTGCGCATTGAATACCCACATCGTTGGATTCTGGTTTGACGAAAGGAATATTTGCACTCGTAGCCTTGTTTTTGGTCTGTTTGTTCAAAGAGAGACTGATATTTACTTGGACCGAGGTTTCTGATAGATCACCACGTATAATTTGACGCCAAAAGTTTGACACCCGATTTCAGTAAATTTTTTCGGTGTGGTTGCTGTCACCACTTCCATTGAGTTCTCCGCAGATGAAAAAGGTTGATCAATAGTGTTTTCAAACTCCGCAGATGAAAAAGGTTGATCTGTGGTGTCTTCGAACTCCCCAATTCGCTTTTTTCGTTTTTCACTCCGTTGAAATCTTGCCATACGCTGCTCCATTTTTTTGTGGTTGATGTTTTTTTTAGGAAAAATCCGATTTTCCATTACCAAAATTTCATTACCAAAAAAATGCGCACTGCATATTCGACTCGTTGCTGATGGTTCCCAATTTCTGGCACATGTACTAAAAGAATTTCACATCGGTTTCATTTTGAAATAATAATTTTAAAAAATCAACGTTCAATTAAAGTAAGCTAAAAGATGCTATTATTAAGACATTACGTACGATTTGAAAATCATTTAATCTACTTACGTATTTTCTATAATTTCTGCTACCCACTGTCGACGTTTGTCATGCTTCCAAGGAGTATGAGGGCCAGCTGATGGAAACGAATAAAATTTTATTTTTGTTTCACCAGCTCTAGCATTTTTCGTGTTATTCTTGCATCCTTCAATGCAACATGTTAGTTTCGGCATCTGATGAAAATGAAAGCAAAATGTTCTATCCTCAATAAATAGTTTTAACTTATCTTAATTATGCATATGAGTAGTATTGGTACCACTATGGCGCCCCCCACTCTCATCCCCACCCTTTACCCCCACCATGATACGATGGTACGAGGTAGAGTGTGGGGATGAGTGGAGCGTCATAGTGGTACTAATACTTGAAAAAAAAAAAAAAAAAAAAAAATGCTGACGAGAGTAATGTTGAAAGAGTGTGATATTGGAGTTTGAATGAAGAGTAGACAATTCATTAATAATTTTCCCAACTTTATTGATAATTTGTAACGTCGATATACAATGTTTTAGTTAGATTAAAAAAAAAAATATATATATATATATATGGATGTTATTCACCATCTCAGGTCTTATCATGGTAATAGGATACGCACAATTATGGTTGCTTTCTCAGCGGTCATAGTGGTATAGAAATTTTGCACTTACGTATACCGCCAACATGGCTATAATAAATATAACTGTGATTCAAGCGTTTATCTTCGCGTACAACACCCCTGTGTACAAGCGAATCTACGCTCGGTAAATCTGCCACCGCCGCGCATATTATTAATCATTTTTATTGAGCGTTTAGAGGCGAAAGCATTATAATATTCTCGTACTATTTTATCATTTTCACGGGGATTATCACTGAAGAGACTGTTGATTCGAGCCATACCAAAACCGCAAGACATAAGGTGCAAAAAAATAATACAAAATTGTCCACACACATCTGAATGATCACTTTGGAGTTTTTTGATGTTGCATCGAAAGAATTTGCAATTTCGCCGGAGTCTTGCGAGGTGTTGCGGTATGATAGGTGGGAATCCGTAGCTGTCGAAGTACCATCCTCTTCCAGCTCGATCGACGTACATGGCGACCCAGTGTTCGCCTGGTTTGGTGTGTTCATCGGTGTTGACTATTAAACCAGCGGGTCTTGTCCACAAACGTGGAATTTCATCGGCTGGAAAAACGCCCGTGGTAGCGATTGGTAGATGACGTAGAGCTTCTCGTAATTGTTGTGTGTTCATACTCCGTACAACGATTGAGGAGAAATGATGAAAAGATTCACCTTTCACCTTTATATACAATTCTATAAGGGGTATTTCGCGTACACATGATCTGTTTAATCATTTTTTTTTATTACTCCGGCAGTGTTTAAAGCACAACAATCGTAGGCCCAGCTTTCTGTGATAGAACTATGTCGTAAACACTTGGTGCAAGTAGTTAATAAGCCCATGAATAAATTATTATTGATATATTCATCGACCCGAGTAATTTTGTCTTGGTCCACTATTTCGCTTAGAATTGAGAATGTTTTTTCTCCGTGTGTATATATATTTTGCGTACGTTCCGAAATTTTTTGCAAATTTCTGCATGCTTGCTGGAGAGTGACATCACCCTCGTGCCACTCAAGACCGTGTCTACAGAGTGAGAGTACGTTATTTTTTCCTCTAACCGATTCTGGTAGAAGAGAATAAATATGAGGGGGTTCCACTATCCAATGCCATGTGATGGGGTGATCGAGAAGTGTAACAGCAATTTCTTTGGGGAAAAGCACATTGTCTTTATCTATCATTTCTCGAATGTCGACGATAATATTCATTATTTGCACATCAGCAGCCAGGAAACAGCAGAGCTGAACTGAGTAGTTCTTTTCTCACATACCATCAGATGAGAGTCTCCTTTTGAAGTGTGTTTATGCATTCGAAGCAGCCATCACACTCGATGAGTGAATCTTCCTCCGTATATTCTCTTTCTCTATTTTCTTCATTGCATGGTGGTTGTTTATCTCGATGTACGGCACTATGTTGAAGAAATTTTTTCAGCATAAGGGCTTGTCTCAAAGCACAACAACGGTTCGATGTTTTGTCCGGAGGCAAACCATGTTGTAGACATCTGCTACGAACTGTAGCCAATTTTTTAAAACCTGGACATCCCCACTCTGCGCGTTCAAGATCTTTGATTTCGCGGTTAATCACTTGACACAATAAATTTGCTTTTTCGTGTCCCCGTGTCCAAATACTTTTTGCATGTCGCGCAATATCTCGTAAATTTGCGTAAAGTTGTTTGCAGGAAACATCACCATCGTGCCATTCTAATCCATGATGATGAAGCGTTAAATATTCGTTTTTACGGCGTAAATCGATGGGAAGTTCACTAAACGCGTATGGTGGAGCAACAACCCAATGCATCGTAAACGGTTGATAGCGAGAAACAACTGCGACTTCTTTCGGTAGAAAGTGATTATCTTTGTCACGCATACCCTGTATATCTATAATTAAATCCATTTTTACATGTGTCTTGATTAAACACTCGCGATAAACTGAACGCCGTCTGTGCTCGAATTCATTCTACCGGGGTATTTCAGTTCCAGAAAAAATTCGTTAACCTGAATCCGTTCTTTGTCGGCTGCTAACCGCTAAAGTCAGCAATTACTTGACGCGAGGAGTCGATTTCAAGCACGTTGTCATATTCAGCATAAACAATGCAATTCACGGTTGACGTCAGCGCTTCCGCGAATCTTACTTCGATTCTCACACTCCCATGCTTCACTAAATTCCAGTGGCTGCTACTATTCGCGGAAAGATCGGGAGTCATGTCGAACGCGAAAAGGCAATACCCTTCCGGATAGTTCTCACGGTTTATAGAATTACCCTCGTTCAAAAAATGTATCCCTGTACCGGAAAATAATGTGTGGTAGGCATCAACGTAAAGTTTATTTGTCGTGAAGTCGGGTTGCAAAGGTCTAGATGGAACCTGCGTACCATCCACGTACAAAGACAAATAATTGATGTTATAATTTTGAAAATTGAACGGATTCATCTCAATGCTTCCGTTGTATGCTCGGTTATCGACAAAACCAATTATTATTCGTTTCGGAAGTTGTCCGAGTACGATGTTGTCTCGATATTTCGCCATGTATTCCTGCGTGTAGTGAAACGGCCTTAACTTCGACTCGCGTCACCGGATATTTTGCAGTAGTTTTTGCTAGAGTACGAGCGTGTGAGAGTAAAATTCCAGGGGCGATTTTTGTTCGTCTAACGAGTAACGTGGCTTCAAGGATACTCAAAGTACATGAGTTATCCTGTTTGTCGCTCATGAGGCAAAATGAATCTCGCGCTCTTACGAGTCGTAGACGCATTTCTACACCATTCAACAGAAAACGCTCTTGGTTAAAAATGTCACAGTGCAGGTGTCCAAGTAAATCCACCGTTTTCCCTATGGTAAGCAGCTTCGTTCGTTCCCGTAATCCTGTATTATTTATAAAACTCGTATCATCCATTTTCCCTGGAGTATCGTTGTACCAAAGAACGGAGGTCAGATGAGATTTTTTGGCTGCTGGTCCATAATTTAGCAATGTTTCTATGTACGCCCGATAGGCATAAGCATTGTTCGGAGGTGAAACGAGTTTTTGGTTTAAATATACATCCACCTGGTTAAACATGGAATGTAGCAAATTATTCACCGGACCGATTTCCGGTAAAATAGATCCTGCATCCTTTGTGACTGTAGCTTTCACAGGAGTGGGGGGAAGAGCAAGACTTTTTATTTGTACGCGAAGGCTTAGCATGGTATGGGCAAGATCAATGTACTCTTCGCCTTGCCCTGGAATGACGAATTCTATCGGAGAGTCATCGGTTAAAGAAGAAATAGGCTTATAGTGTACCCAGTTGGAGCCCTCGATCGTAGTTTGGGTAGGGGGTAGAGAAAATAGCTCAAGTTCTGATTTCAAACACTCGCAAGAGTGTACGTGTAAGAAAGCCATTCTTTTTCTTACGTAAATATGTCGGCGACTGTACGAAGTAGTTTCTTCTTCTTTGCAGGCTTTTTTCTCTTATTTATGGTCTTCTTTCTTTTCCTACTCAATTTTTTTGTTTTTTTTATTTTCGTCTTTCTTGGAGTGATTCGTCGTGTACCACGTTCTCCGCGCGAATGACCGAGCTTGGCGATTTTTCTCATTTTATAACCGGACCCGGACATTAGTTTTTCGATTTTCTCCTCGGCTTTGCGTTTTAAATTTTCTCCAGATTCGCGGACTCTGGTGTGAAACGCTTCCTTTAGATTGACGTTGTTTCTCACCACATCACCGGCAATGTTAGCCCCTGCTCGAAGCGCCTCTTTACCAACTGCAGCGGCACCTTTACGCAACAGTGGCAACACCCGTCGAAAAAGTCCTCCGAGAAAACTACCGATTCCGTGGCCTCGTTGGTTCGGGGTACCGATATAAACGTGGCTTATTCCAGCGTATCCTCGCCGACCCAATCCTGTCTGCGTATTCTCGTCCTCGTAGTAGTACTCCATCAAGTATTTAGTGCAGTCGTTTGAACTGCAGTGTCACCGTCAACGTTCCCTCTTGGAATGGAATAGGCTGACCAAATTCATCCCTTATATCGATTTCGATTATGTCAAATTCATTACGTATGAGTGGAATATACCGGGGGGAAGGAAATTGTTTTATTCTGGTCGAGCCATAAAGGTAGTTTTCGTAGCAATCGATAGGCACAACTGATAATAAGGGGGTTTGAACATCGCCCGTTATATATGATTCACAGATATCGGAATACACAAACATACAATTTGGAATTGCATGTGCCAACGATGCAGGTAGACGGCCTTTGTATGAACGCTTCACGTCTATGCCTACGCTACTCAGTTCATGAGTCTCTTCACCAAATCCCAGTAATTTTGCGATAAACGGAGAAAGACGAAACCCGTGATATCGGTCATCGTCGTTGCACGTTCGCGAGACTTTTACTCGACCATGATGTGTCATTTCAAATTTCAAATGTTTGGCTATACTTGGTAATGTATTTATCGTATCTAATAATGTATCGATAGAGCGATATACTCCAGACGGGATTAAATACGTGTCTTCGGAGCGTCTAGTATGCGCGTTTTGCCCAGATTTATCAGGTAATGTATTTATCGTATCTAATGT
>JBBLXU010003525.1:0-26600 GCA_037893425.1 Campoplex nolae | reverse complement strand
CACATAATTTATTTGAAAACTGCGCATTTCATGGGTGACATAATCAACAACTTTTAATATGCATGTGACCATGGTAAAAATGAAAAATAATGTATGCATTAATACTATTGTTAACTTGCATTTGTCAGTTTGTTTAATTGAAAAAAAAATTTTGTTTGTTCAATTCATTTCTATGCTTGTTTAATTTTAAAAATGTTCATGTTTGATAAATTAAAAAAATTTTCTGATAAAAATGTTTAATTTTCTCTACATTGGTTTTTTTTCATTTCAATAAATGGACAAAATATCTGTTTCACAATGAAAACCCACATAATTTATTTGAAAACTGCGTATTTCATGGTGACATAATCAACAACTTTTATTATGCATGTGACCATGGTAAAAATGAAAAAAAATAATGTATGCATTAATACTATTGTTAATTTGCATTTTACGTTTGTTTAATTGAAAAAAAATTTTGTTTGTTCAATTCATTTTTATGCTTGTTTAATTTTAAAAATGTTCATGTTTGATAAATTAAAAAAATTTTCTGATAAAATGTTTAATTTTCTACATTGGTTTTTTTATATTATTTGTATATTTTATAAAAAAAAAAAATAATGTACGCATTAATATTATTGTTAATTTGCATTTTGCGTTTGTTTAATTTTAAAAAATTTATGTTTGTTCAATTCAATCCAATTTTGTTTAATTTGAAAAATTTTTACGCTTGTTTAATTTAAAAAAATTTCATGTTGAATTTTAAAAGTTTTCATGTTTGTTGAATTAAAAAATTTTCACATTTGTTAAATTTAAAAATTTTCATGTTTGTTGAATTTAAAAAATTTTCCGATAGAATGTTTAATTGTCTACATTGGTTTTTTTAAATTGGATGCCTGCCCCCCCCCGACCAGCTGCACTCGCTTCGCTCGTGCCGCAAATGTCGGGGGCAGGCATCAATTTTTTTTTTAATGTAATACATTTAATATTTTTTCTCCGTACTTTCGACCGGCTATGAAGAAAAATTGTATACACCACACGGGCAGAAGTTTGAGAGCCCTGAACTGCTCGGCTTCGCTTCGGGCATTGTGCAGGAATCTCAACTTTCTGCCCTTGTAGTGTAATATACTATTTCCGAACGCTCGGAACGTACAGCACATGCTCGATTCGCGCTTCGCTCCACACATTATTAATAAGTCTGAGAATGATCACGGTACCTTCACCCATAACAGCACATTCGCCGTTGTCACCGAGCACTATCGTAGATCCGTCGTTCTTCGGACGAAATTCCGTGAGCCAGTCTCGTCTGAATGTAATATGCTTCGAGCAGTCTATAAACCAGATGTCATCTTGATCGACCGCTAGTACTTCACTTCGCTGCATGCCGACGAGTCCCTCGTACCGACCGTAGTCAGATTGTCCGTCTTTTTCTCGCGCACTTGAACTCACCGCTACGAAAGCTACCGATTTCAAACCACCGGCGACACCACCGCTTGCGTCAGGGTCGTCTTTTTTCTGCTTCCTTTGTGGGCATTCACTCGCGAAATGTCCCTTTTGCCCGCACACGAAGCACTCAATGTCTTTTTTTTCGGTTTCTTTCCTGGTTTAGTGTTTGGTACCGCTTCTTTCGATGAATTAGCCGATTTCGTGATATTCATTGCTGCGAATGCCGTTACCTCCCCTTCGCCGACAGTCAAACGACTTTCCTCTCGAATTAGTCGTTCCTGTAGATTCTCGATAGTTTGCCTCGCAGGCTCGACACTTTCCCACGCCGTCTGGAACGCTTAGAATTTCGCCGGTAAACCTGCTAGCACCCTGGTCATAATCGTTACGTCCGACGAATTCTCTCCCATGTCCTTTAGCTGAGACGCCATGTTTTGTACTTTTGCGAAATGCTGTACCACCGAATCCGTAGGTCCCATGCAATGTTCATGAAAACGCTGAGTCAACATCAACCTGTTCGATGCCGACTTATGGGAGTGAATCGTCGCCAATTTTTCCCACATCTCTTTTGCCGTCACACACGTCAACAATGGTTCAAGCTGAGCGTACTCAAGCGACGACGAGATAAAGACCATTGTCTTGGCATTGTCTTTCACCCAGTTCTTTCCTGCCGCCGATTCCGCATCCGCCGGCATCACCCGAGTCCCATCCACTACGTCGAGCACTTCGTTCGCTACGAATATTTGTAGCAGTTGGAACTTCCAGCCGAGGAAATTCGCACCATCGAACTTTTTTACGTGTTTCACCGTTATTTCACCCGACATCTTTCTTACGACCGTTCGCACGCTTTTCGATTCAGCGAGAACACGTCGACCAAAGACTTCGTTTTTTTTATTTTTTTTTTCAAAGATGGCCGCCACCACACACCACGCGATACCGTACCGGCTTTTCCACCTCCGCTCACCTTCTCACTCGCTGCGACTACTGAGATCTCTCGCAACTGGGCCCATAACCTGTTGAAGTAGTGCCAGTATGAGTCTCTCGCTTCGTAGTCACAACCTGCAAATCAGTGAGATGGGAAGGTGTTGAGGGAATAATAGGAAAGTCTTTTAAACAAAGAGATTATATTTGGTAGTAATATCACGTCTTGGCGGTAGCTCGATGACGACACGACTGACCATAGAGCATGGCACGCAGGCCGGCAAATATAAGAAAAACAAAAGAAGCATAATGAGGCACAAGCATGCGCATGCGTAGGAACAAAAAATATGCACGACCTGTTTTAACATTATGTACCGAAACTCCTTAATATCATACGAATCAGGAAATTGACGTTTGGATGAGGCACAGTTTTGAATGGCGGAGGGCGCCAAAAGTATTCCTTGCTTTTGAAATACTGACCAATCGTGTGTTAACGCTCACGGTGCTCACTACCCGAGCCATGGTCGATGTGAGCACCCGGAAACGACGTTATCCGTGACGTCATATCATTTTCAGTACAAACTCTGAGCACCGAAAGCACGATTCGGACCGGGTGTTAGCGCGCTGTGAACGCTGTTCGCACAATTCGGACCGCAGTCTGTCAAGGAAAAAGAAAAAAACTGATCCTCAGAACGGCCGTGCACCGCCTTGTATACACGCGGATTCCCGAGTTTTTCGTTGTTCGGGTCGAGCCGCTTAAGGTAGGAGTCGCTTAAAATTCTCTGAGACAGATTTTTTTTTTACATTATTGTGAAAATATTTATTGCGATAAAAATATTTCTGACAATAAACCCTCAATAAAAAACAAAACATCAAAATTTGGTTATTTGGCCATAAACTATACATTATTGTGAAAACATTTATTACGATAAAAATATTTCTGACAATAAATTCTCAATAAAAAACAAAATATCAAGTTTGGTTATTTGGCTATAAATTTTGGCTTCAATTATAAACTTTTTTCAAAAAAAGTAGTTGGGTTTTTCAATATTTTTTTGTTTTTCGTGACTTTTGCTGAAAGAAAGAGCAATAACTCTTCAGTTCCATTTTCTTTACGAATCTCCTGTAACTTTTCAGAAGTGATTCCGGCATTCGCGATTTTTTTTTATCATTCCAACTGATACAACTTCTTTCAACGATTGCAAAGATTTTGCAATATTCCTGAATTTTTTGATCGGCTCAATTGTTCACATTTCTCCATGAAAGATTTGCCGTTCTCTAATAAAGTTTTTCTAGGGATGCAGCTTGATACAAGTTTTTTCAAGACTTGTACATCAAACAATGCATCGTGGAAATTTTCTTTCCCGCTTATATTGATTAGATCTTTGGCTAATCTTTCAAGTTTCAACATCCCTGGTCCTTTTCGCGTCGGGTGCAATTTTTTGAAGATCAGATATGTATCCGAGAAGCCAGCAATCCTTGTTTGAAATTCTCTTGTCATGCCATATTTTTGTATGGCCAAGAGCAAATGCGAGCAATCAAAATTAGCATTATGGGCAACGAGTAGGCATGGCTGACCTGACACACTCGAAAATTGTAAAAATGCGCGCAAGGCGTCGTGCAATGAAATTGAGTCGATTTTCTTAACTTTGTAGTCCAATTTTCCGCCAACATTTTTGAGTCCAGTAATTTTTTGAGCTTGAGCGTGAACTGTTTGTGTAGGAGTAACGTATACACAAAAAGAATTTTCTTCGCATACCGCTGCGATTTGTAGAATATCCGCTGAATATCCAAACCCAGAGGTTTGTAAATAAAAAATGACTTCTTTTGTCGTCTCATCTTCCTGCAGATTTGGTGTTTCGTTTGAATTGACATCTAGCTCGAAGCCACAATTAGGTCGGTATTGATCACCTTCTGATCGTTCTAGTTGTTTTCTTAGCATTTCTCTGTCTTGTTTCAATATGTTTCGACGCAATTTCGTGGAACGTAGCTTTGATTTAACTGCCAATTTCAATTTGTCTTTTTTCGCTGCATACGTCGCATTATGTTTTCCGGGAGAAACATTTAATATGTTCTAAATATTTGTCACGTGCCTATCGCCGTCATTTTTAGTGCACACTGCACTGGCCATACGAGCATCAGCTGATGCAGTCAAAGAAAAGCACGTTTTTTCAGGGCATTTATGAGCATGTTGTTGAGAGCTTCGTTTGCTTGGCTCGATGAAGCTACACACAACTTTGTAGAATTTACTGCATATTTTGAACAAATGTCGAGCAATTTCGAACATAATGCCTCATTTTTCAGTGTTATTTTATGCGTATCTTTGTGGCACCAGTCTCCACAATGTTGATGTTTCCCGAAAACATGATCCGGGATACTGCGCATGGCTACTGTTAACGCTGACTCGTTGCCTTTATTTTGTGCAATAGCAAAATTGAAACATTTCTTTATATGAGGAATTGTTTCTTTTTTACTCATCTCAGAGAACAGTGGCTTGATTTTGTATAAATTGCTGACGAAATTCTTCGAAAGATGATTTTTGTCAGCTAATTTATAGATGACTTACGGATTTTCTTTACGAACTGCTGTCATCGTGGAACTAATCTCGTCGCCTATTACAACACTAACTTTAACGCCTGCCGCTTCGAGAATAGAGCTGTTGTTTATCAATTGAACCCCAACAGATGCTTCCATGGCCTTGCCGCTAGCTTGGAAATTTTTCCGGCAATCGTGATCACTTTCCGCATGACCCAGATCACACTTCTTACGTTTCCGGTTTCTTGTTGCGTAGTCCAAAATGTTGCCACTAAGCATTCCTATTATGGCTCCGTAGCCATTCAGGCTGTCGTAGCTTCTACCGTTTCCTCTCTTACTCCATCCCATGCCGTAGGAAACGATAATATTAACAATTTCGCCCAAAGCCTTGTCGAAAATTGGCGAATTGTTATTTTTCAGAGTCATCGCAGATTTAGCGGTCTCGTACTGGGGGTAGATATCAGCAACAACATTGGGAGGCCTATAATAATATAAAAGGACAGAAAAGGGATTTGGCTAAGTAAAAAATGCAACGAATATTGAAGAATCAATTTTTTTAAAATTCATTTATTTGTGTTTACAACTTTTAAATATTCTAAAACAATATTCATAAATTATTATTCATATAAATTACTCATATAAGAATTAAAAGTAAATGTTCAGTGCGAGATCATAAAACTAAATCCCATTAAATGTAGGTGTATAATAATTGTATATATTAATTGTATAAATATACCGAGTTATTTGTATATATATTGTTACGTCATATTTATACGTAAATAGATTATTTGTAAATAGAATTATTTATGTAAATACGATACCAATGTATCTGAAAAGTGAGAGAAAACCATAAATTAAAAAACTCACAACTCGCTACATAATTTTTCAATATTTTCTAAAACCAACTGTCGCTCTTCTTCTGCGGCTTGCTCACTTATTTATGTGAATACAATATCAATATATCTAAAAAGTGAGAGACAACTGTAACTTAAAAAACTTACAACTCACTACACAGCTTTTCAATATTTTTTAAAACCAACTGTTGCTCTTCTTCTGCGGCTCGCTCACAACTCTCTTTCGCTGCTCTCTCTATAGCTGAGCCAACTTCTTGCTCATACCGTTTGAATAGCAGAGATCGGGAAAATTGCTATTTTCGCTCTCATTTTCGGGTTAAATTATTAATTAGTGAAAAAATAGTAATATTATTTTCAATAATGTCGATTTTCGAAAAATTTTACATTGCTTCATATGATATTATAAAATAACTTAAAAAAAAATTTTACAAAAAAGAATTGGTAATTAAGAAAAAAAAAAGTATTTTCCAAGATGATATTACCAATTAACGAGACGGTTGATATTAAAAAAAAGGAAATGTCAATTAATTAAAAAATTTGAAATCGTAAAAATATATTTTCAAATGGCCAAAAAAACTAATGGAGATAACGTGAATTCCGAATCGACTGAAAAATTATATTTGAAAAAAAAAAAAACAAATGGTCGGAAAATAATGATTGAATGTAAAAAAAAAATCCAATTGATTGTGGATGATAATTAAAAAAAAAAATAATACTTCTAATTACTTGGAAAATAATTAAAATTTATACATTGAATAAAGATGATATTTGTGAAAAAATATTGCACACGAACATACGAAAACTTTTTACTTCCGCATGGAAATGATAAAAAAATTTGATCGTTATTTATCACTCGACCCATGCTTTTTTCAAAAATCACGGTTCAAAGCTTTGTCCTTTGTTGCCAGAAAATTTCTTGATAGAAATGTCGAATTGAATAACTCTTCATATTCAATGTCGGTTTTACTAATTTATCACTTTGGCATTTCAACAAGTCATGTTTTTTGTTCCACATTTTTTCACAAAAAAAGTGCAATTCGAATTCCTTAAGAAATGATTTCTGAAATTGAAACCAGACCATAAAATTGACACATTTCGGTTTTTGGAGTCAACGATCTGGGATTTCTTAAATTCATTCAAAGTATAGTCAATAGAATATATACGTAATTTATATTTATACCACGAGCTGGCGTGGGCATTATTAAATGTTTTACTGCAACTTAATATTTGTATTTTTTTATATAATATCAAATATGAATAGATCCTAAATTTGGTATCGTGAATTTATTCTTTATCAGTTTTATCAACAAATCATTTACTACAATAATCGAATCACCACTTTTTTCTCCATTTCGTTTTTCAATATTTTTTCGTTCAGTTCTCGCGACTTTGAAAAATATGTGTGGGAAGAGATATAACCATCTGATCTGATTTATCATTTCACGAAAAATTAAATTCACCAAAAATATAATAATTCGTTTTCTGAGTTCATAGTTTCTGTAGGACCATAATTCTTCTATCCTAAACAATGGTACGTATTGAATTTTTTGTTGAAATTCGTTTTTCCAAAATCATTAATTAAGATATGAAAAAAAAATCGGTCACAGTCGATTGTCTTGGTTATCAGGGTTGCCAGACATCCGCGTTCGGTAGTCGCCGAAACACAAGCACGGAGTAGCCCAAAATTGCTACGTCGTACGTCAGTGCGGAGTAGCCCAAAATCGCCCCTGACGCCACCTCGTTATACGGTATACGAGCAGTACCAGCTAATCCAGAACTGTTTATCATCGATCGATACAGCAGAAATTTACGTCGCTATAAAAATACCGAGTCTCTTGATGTGTACATTACTTATCACTCATCCAAAATTGATCAACGAATTTTTCGTATTGATTCTTTGTTTTTTTTTTGGTTTAGTATATTTTGAATGTGAATAATTTTTAAACAGTACCATCATCGTCTCACTCAACCAATCTTCCGATTCACTCGCAGTAGCTGCACACTCCCTAGCAGATCGTGCGACCGAAATTTCGGTAGTGGTTGGACATTTGAAGACCGAATTTTACGGTCGTCACGACCAGGCGCCAAATAGTCGTTACGACTGAAAATTCTTAGTCGTAACTACCCAATCCGGTGCTAGACTGGTGGTCGTTACGACTGGAATATTTCAGTCCCAACGACCCAATCTGGTGGTCGTTACGACTGGAAAATTTGCGTCGTTTATAATTTCGACCCACGAGCATCGTCTGGTCGTTTCGACCAGAATTCTCGGGTCGCACCGCCTTTTCACTAGTGAATATAAATAAATCGAGAAAAAAAACCATCCGAGGGAGACTCGAACCCGGGACCCTCGGAATTTGAGTCTGGTGCGCTATCGACTACGCTACCAGACATGTTGTAGTCAAGTAATAACGGAACTTACATATAAATTCAAATCACAGTTTATATATGAGTTCTGTTATTCCTTGAATACAAGATGTCTGGTAGCGTAGTGGATAGCGCACCAGACTCAAACTCCGAGGGTCCCGGGTTCGAGCCTCCCTCGGATGCGTTTTTTCCGAAACGAGCAGCCAGCGGGGCTTAAGGAGAAATCAAATTCGACCAGAAATTTCGGTCGAAACGACCACAATCCTGGTCGAATAATCTTTCAGGGCAAGCGAGCTGGCTCCTAGGAAGAGTCGTAGCGACTGAAATATTCCAGTCGTAACGACCAGCGTTTTTGACCCCCCCCCCCCCAGAAGAGTCGTTGCGACTGAAATATTCCGGTCGTAACGACCGGCAGGCTGCCGCCAAAATGAGTCGTTGCGACTGAAATATTCCAGTCGTAACGACCGGCAGGCTGCCACCAAAATGAGTCGTTGCGACTGAAATATTCCAGTCGTAACGACCACCAGATTGGGTCGTTGCGACTGAAAGTTCTTAGTCGTAACGACCAGCGTTTAAAAGTTGATCCTGGTCGTAACGACTCAAAAATTCGGTCTTCAAATGTCCAACCACTACCGAAAAATTTACGACCGTAGAGCTGTTAAAAAATATATGAAATTTACAATAGTTTTACGATACCATGACGTATGAAACTTACAAACTGGATATATGAAATGGAAATTATTGTACTCGTATACCAAATTTAAGACATGATTATAAAGTTTAGTCTCTCTATATGGAATTTAATATATTCAACATTGAATATTGAAATAAAATGTGATAATTTTGCGAGCATGCATTGAAATGAACTATATTTTTCATGGATAATTAATACATCTGCGTATGAAGCCATCCACTGTCAACATCGTATTGAAATTACAATCTGATTATGAATTTTATTGGCAATTGACTGAAAAATGATATACACATGAATGTTGATGATATGATACCTGTTATTTTTTATCACGAAACCGTCTCTTAAAATTAATACACAAGCATAGGAAACATAGGGAGCATCTGACAAAGCTTCGCACTCTCGCCACCACGTGGCGCAGAGTGTCGAGATCTTTCTCATAAGAGGTACGTGCTCCAGATGTGGATATATACGAGAGGGTTGAATCCATGAAAATGTGTAGACTGGTAACTCATCGAAATGATGTAAAGCCTACCTAATCGCAAAATGTTGTGTTATGTATAATAATTTTTTTCTACATTTGCTCGACGTAATCGAACGTTGATATTTTAAAGTGGTTATCGTAACTGTATTTAATTTCATGAAATGCATTCATGACCATAACTCTTCATTTAAAAAAATCCGGTTTGATAGTAAATCAATCAGCTTACTTCTGTTAAAAATTTATAATAGTTGTATTAAATTCAATTTTCTTTCGGATATTAAAATTCGCAGACGTTTACCAATCTTTTTATTAAAATTAATATACAGGTACGCGAGCATTGATATACGCCTGCATTTTAACATTAGTAAATGTTTTATGTTTTTAATGTACGAGTGTATGATTTATCAAACACACAAGTATATTAATTTCACTGAACATTACTCGTATTATTACAATACTACGTTTATTAATTTTGCTTGGCATATCTGAATTTTCATACACTGTCACTGCATAAAAACTTCCTATACATGTGTATTAATTTTAATACAGATATTTTTTACAGTGTGAAGTCCCCGAATCATCTTTTTTCATGTCATACATTTTTTATGTGAATTTCGAATACATCATTTGGGATGGCACGAATTTCTGACAACAAATTTTTCTTGTTTGGAAGTGCGTTCGAATTCTCAGGATGGTATCGAGCATGCTGAAATTCATTTTGTTTCGTTGTTTCGTCTTTGTGGCATTCATCACGGAGAATACTCGTTCAACTACTGCGTTGCTGAGTGGTAGCGATAAAATTTTCAATGCAAGTTTTGCCAGATTTTCCAATGGTTGGGAACCACCAGCATCTTTGAATGAACGCATGTTTGACCAGAATGCGGTTGAACTTTGGATTATTTTATCAGGAAAAAGAGATGACCAAACGATAAAAGGTATTTTCCGTAGTTGATTTTCCACGTCGATAATATCGCCCGGATCGTCCAGAAACTTGAGCGGCAAATCTTCAAGAGATCGGCAAACTTCGTTTGCCGATTTCAACACTGTGTTCGAACTTAGCTTTGACGATGTTCTCAAGATTGATATGTTGTCTGGAATTCGTTTCAGAAGCTTTCCTGAGAGGACAATCAGATACTGACGACATCGAGCCTTGACATCGACTAATTCTTCGGGTTTCAAACCGTAAGCTGCAACGGTGTTTTTGAATTCGATGCCAAAATTTAAATCATTCGGCGATTCCAAAACCAATTCGTTGTTCAAAGCTCCGTGATGAATTTCATTTGATGTTGCGATTGAACTGCATTTTCCATGAACAGTGGTTTGATAATGCGCGTAGAAACAGACAGCACAAGCGGCATCAGAGTTTCATAGACTTTAGTGACCTCTTGTTAAGTGCTTTGAAACAACAAATTTACTTCGTTCACTCCTTTCAAAATTGCTTTCAAGAAGACGAGATACAGGTGATTTACAGGATCCTTGAACATGCCGAGCAATGTTCGAGCGGTGTAGCATTTTTCTTTTCCTGTGGTGACTGATGTCTCAAAAAATGTCTTCAACTCCAGCCACTGATATAGAATTCGTTTTACAGCGCCCTCCCAGGCCAGCCATCTAGTTACAGATAGCTGTATGAGATTGAAAAATGATTTTAAAAAAATCCAAAACGCCGCTTAGAAGAATACAAAAAAAGTTACAAAATAAGTTAAGATCTGTTGAAATATACGTGGCCAAATACGGGAAGCTTTACTGCGTTTCAATAAATTTTCAAATACGGTTTGATGTTGATATAAAAAAAAATACAGTTCGGAAATTCAACTATGTCACCAACCAAATTGCAAACGTAAAAAAATTAGATTGTAAAAAAATTCTGAACGAAGTACTTGGCGAGGATTTTTCCATGAAATTAGCGTAGTGTATAGATCATGATCACGAACTCGCCAAGTACTTCGTTCAGAATTTTTTTACAATCTAATTTTTTTACGTTTGCAATTTGGTTGGTGACATAGTTGAATTTCCGAACTTTATTATTTTTTCTATCAATATCAAACCGTATTTGAAAATTTATTGAAACGCAGTAAAGCTTATTATTCCTTGACCACTCTCATCGTCTTTGGGATAATCGAGAAACAGAACGTATGATTGAGGATGTTTGTTAGTCTTGAATTTGAGGGATGACTCGAGCTCTCCTCCTGAGATGTGACAATTTTAATGCAGCAACCTTTTTTCTTTTCGTTAGCTTGAATTGTAAGGAAGTTGTTAGACTTTATTGTTTTGAAGGTGCCTCAGAGTACGTTTTCGCATAAGAACGCGTTAATTCGACTCTTAAGAGGATGGATCAGTCGGCTTCGAATTTTCGAACGCAAATATTGTCAACATCGTTCAACCGATTGCCATAAAAATCAAACTGGGTACCCAGTGGTATGGCACAAAGGGCCTGACAGAGCAATTTTTGGAAATTCAAAAAAAAATTTGATTTTTTGTTACCATCGGAGTAATCATACGATTACTCTAAAAATAATAAACATATCGAAATTTTGGCCTGTCAGGCCATGCACGACATCGAAAGCAACATTTTGAGCCTTGTTGCATCGAAATCCATGCTGAATTGACGTTGAATTTCCATTTACTCTGAGGCACCTTCAAAACAATAAAGTCTAACAACTTCCTTACAATTCAAGCTAAAGAAAAGAAAAAAGGTTGCTGCGTTAAAATTGTCACATCTCAGAAGGAGAGCTCGAGTCATCCCTCAAATTCAAGACTAACAAACATCCTCAATCATACGTTCTGTTTCTCGATTATCCCAAAGACAATGAGAGTGGTCAAGGAATAATTAACGAAACGTTACAGTATATCAGTGACGTTCCCCACTTGTCTGATCTAACATCGCAATACGCAGACGACATATGCATTCTCAACAAGGGCTTCACTCTCGACAGAGCCAAATATAAGCCAACCAGAAACACAGACAAGCTTATCAAATATTATCATCGATGGGGAATCAAATGTAACAGCACGAAACACACGTACTTATGTTTGGCCGGCAACACCGGCTATCCAAGCAGAAACATATATTAGAATAAGCAACTCGGAGACTAATCAAACAACTACGTCGGAATGAAAATGGAAATAGAATATTTTGGCGTAAAAATCTCAAGAATCTTAAGAATAACACCACTAGGTTTGAAGAGACTCAATATCACCAAACATGTGATCGCTAGCTAAAGACAGTGCATGATTTGCAGATTCACATAAATCGACGCGTACGTCAAGTGGTGAGTGATAAGAGCGTGCATACTCCCATCACTGAGTTATGACACTGGGTTCCTCTTTCCGCTCTACAACAAAACAAGCCTCAAAAAGCTCGAAGTTGTCTACAAGAAAGCTGTAAAGAACGCAACAGGCCTACCAATGAGCTTTCCCATCACAGATCTCTAGGAGGCTATTCTCGAAACGGCACGATACGTCCGTACTTATCTTTGCGTGCAAGGGTGATACTCGTATACGCGTTAGGCGTGCAGGTTTGAAAATAAACGAAGACGGGCTCGGCCTTTCGTTCACCATTCCATTCAATAAACTGATTCCATAAGGACCGTAATCCATTCAATTTTAGGCTCGAATTTAAATTGAATAGAAAATTTGTTAATTTATAGGAAGATAGTGAAAAGACGTTTGTCAGCAAAGCGAGCGAAGAAATTATGAGCTGTCACTCGGACATGGCCAAGCTCGTATTCGTTTGTTTTCAAACGTGCGCGCCTAACGCGTATACGAGTATTACTCGCAAACGTGAAGATACATACGAACGTATCGTGCGGTTTCAAGAATAGCCTCCGGTCAATGCTCGGCGAGGTCCCATTCTCTGAACGTGTAACATTTTTTTTTATTACATGAAACGCAGATATTTGAAAACTGTGCAAATTATTCAATACACGTAAGACGCAGGTTTTTAAAACAACAATTATTAGCGAATAAATAGCAAAATTTGCGTTATATAGACGTCGTGAGAGAGAGAGAGGCGCAAAGGAAAAGATTGTGTGTGTTGACCTTGATATTTTCGATTTGAAGACTCGTGGCTGAGGATGCTGGCTTTCCGATGTGCGAGGAAAAACCGTAATTTAGACGATGAACGGTTCGAAGAAACCACGACGATCCAAATGTGCCCAGATCGCGACGAATCGTGTATGAGCGACGATTCTTTTATCCTCGGCGTCGATGTTGTGGATACAGAGTAGCTTTCTTCTTATTATATTATTTTATTCCAAAATGGTTTATGATGCGATGTGGTCGCTGGCCAGACGACTAGTAAAATTTTAATCGGGTCTCGAAAGATCGATGTCTCCCTCCTTCCATCATTCGGGAATCGCACAGTGCGGAGCTCTGATTTCTCCTCCTCTAATCTTCTCCCTTTCCGCGCCGTATTACTCATTTTCTCGCTCTCTCTCTCTCTCTCTAGCCATCTCTCTCTCTCCCTCATATGAGAATCGTTACAATATCCACCTTGTTTGCGAGTATACTTTGTTCAAAAATAATCGCAAACAATCATCTGCAACATCGTCATCAATTTATAATAACAGTCAGTATTTCACTTAATTTATTCCCTTCACAGGTCGAGGGTTTGTCGAAATCGCTTCCTTATGAGCTACGTGTTTTGTTTTATTATACAAAAACCAAAAGAAAATATGTATATACCTATAAAACAGAAGTACTATATAATTTATACGTGATATACAAGTATTTCAAGGCAAACAGCGCGAGAATTCATTTTTTTCTTTTTTTTTTTTAAAGGTTCGTTGAATTGGGCATGTCTGATTTGGTCGGCGGGTTGCAAGCGGGATACTTGTAAATTTTTAAATTGCTTTGATTATAAGTGCCTACGAGTTTGTCACTCTTTATATCTGATAATTGATATGCACTTGGGGCAACCGCCTTGGTGACTCGATACGGCCCCTCGAAAAGATGGAAGAATTTACGAGTAACTTTATCTAATGCGTTTGAAAGGCGAGGCACTCTTAACAATACAAAATCACCTTCCTTGATTTCTATCCGAGTCACAGATTTTTGCTTATCACGGCGTTTCTCAAAATTCTTTAAAATATTTTCATTAGCCCGTGTGATAATTAATTCATGAGGTATTGGGTCTCCGGGCGGAAACTTTACTACCTTCTGAATTTCGTCGGTGACTTTCTGGCCGAAATGCAATTCGCATGGTGCGTATCCGGTGCTAGAATGCACCGTGATGTTTAGCAATTTTTCCACATTTGTTATGCACCGAGCCCACCGTGTATGTCGATCATAACACATCGTTCTAAATAACCGGCCTATCTCGCGCATAACTCGCTCCGCAGGATTAGACTGGGGATGACGTACGGAAGAGAAACAGACCGATATACCCGATTTTTCTAACGCAATTCGCCATTTCGACGACGAAAATTGAGTTCCATTATCCGACAAAATTTTATTTGGTTTTCCCATGCGTGGTACGTAAATGTCCAACATTTTCTTCAACGCGGCTTGTGTTGTCGCGTTGCGAAGAGGGTACAAACACACGTATTTCGAGAAAACGTCTAACGCCACGAGTATGTATTGCACGCCACCGGTGGAACGTGGTAAAGGTCCATAAAAATCTATAGCGACGAGATCTCCGGGTCCCTTGGACTCTACACGGTTGAACCACCCAGTCATGGCCACGTTAAGTGGTTTCGTTCTTTGGCAAAGATCGCAATTGACGACATACTTTTTAATTTCGGACACCATGTTATGCCAATAATAAAAATTTTGTATATGTTTAGTAGTCTTATATACGCCTGCATGACCGATTCTATGATGCTCCGTCTCTATTAAACTTTCGCTCAGATTTTTTGGGATAACGACTTGCCAATTTCCTCGGACGTTCTGTTTTCTGAACAAAATATTTTCGTGAACGATATAATACTTATCAAGGAGCCCTTCACCTAGCCTATCGAGAATTTCTTTAATCTTGCCGTCCTTTCTTTGTAATTTTGATAAATGCTTCAGCTCTTTAATAAAATCCGCCTGATTAATGAAATTAATCGCAGCCGGAGCAATACGATCAATCTTAGAGTCCGATAATGTGATACATGAACCCAAACGAGCAACGAGCAATTTTTCGGGATTTTCCTCAATAAATTGGCCCTCCGGATGACGGCTGAAAAAATCCGCGACCACATTATCCTTCCCTTTGCAGTACGTTATTCTAAAATCGTATTGTTGCAGTAATAATATCCATCTCTGTAACCTGAGACTGTGAAATTGAGCCGATTGTAAAAACGTGAGACTTTGATGACCGGTAATTATATGAAATTTATTCCCTAATAAATATGTCCTAAATTTCATAACGGAATACACGACCGCCAACAATTCCTTTTCAGTTGTCGTGTACCTTTTTTCCGCACTCGTTAAACATCTGCTGACTACAGAAATTATATACGAATTATTATGTACGTCGGTTTGGAACAGAACACCACTTATACCATTGTCACTGCCATCAGTTTGCAATTGGTACGTTGCACCAGGAATAACATGGCTCAACGCCACGCAATTAACAAAACCATGCTTTAATTCTGCAAATGCTTTATCGTGACCCTCTGTCCACTTCCATACGACATTTTTTCTTAATAGTTCGCGAAATGGTTCTACGTAATTGGCATATTTTATACAAAACTGGCTATAATAATTGCACATTCCTAGGAATTGCTGTAGTTGTCTTTTTGTTTTTGGTGGTCTGAAACTAGTGATTCTATCAACCTTAGAGGGATTTGGTATGACACCGTCACGGGAAATTACGAATCCTAAAAACTCAATTTTTATTCGACACAACTGAGATTTTTCTATCTTTAGCGTGAAATTATATTTTAACAGTCTTTCAAATATCATAGCCAAATGCTTGACATGCTCGTCGAAATTTTTGGATGATATTAGTAGATCGTCAATATAACACGTCAAAAAACTGTCAAATTCGTTTCCTAATGCCATGTTCAATGCCCGAATAAAGCCGCTCCCGGCCGTTTTTACTCCGAACGGGACTCGACAAAACTGATAGAGAGTGGTGTCATATAAAAATGCTGTATATTGTCTTGATTCCGCGGCCAACGGAATTTGCCAGTAACCGTGAGCGAGGTCAACCGATGACATGAATTTTACTCCGTAAAATCTCTGAACTAATTCGTTAATTTTGGGGGGAGTCTCGTTATCCGATTCGATAATATTATTAAGAGCACGTGCGTCTAAACATAAACGGACACGACCATCTTTCTTTTTCACCACATGTAACGGATTGCAATATTGGCTTTCAGAGCGCTCTATTATTCCCGCTGCAAGCATTCGCTGTATTTCGTCACCGACAGATTTACGCATAGCAAACGGTACGGGATACGATCGCTTGACAAACGGTTTGTGCGGTATGACTCGTAATTTGTGTGTATATATAGTAGTCCCTTCAGGTTTATCGGTAAAAAGCTTCTCATATTTTTGTACGACGCTAATAATTTGTTTAAATCGCTCCAGATCTAATCCCTTTAGCTTACGCGCGATCTCCTGAAGGTCGTCCTGGAAGCTTCGATCCCACTCGTCTATTCCAATATCACGCAATTCACAGATCATATTTTTCTCTTCATACTCTTCATTCGTTTGAGAATTTTCATTTCCAAACAAATTTTTATCAATTATACTAACCTCAGTGTTATTACCCTGGGCATTACATTTTGCATTTACCTCAATAATTATTTCATTATTATTTTCTTTGATCAATTTATCATCACAATTCATCTGACGATTAATAAATTCACGATTTTTTGAATGAGTACTGTTATTTTTGACATCCAATTTATTTTCATCATGACAAATCATAGACGGTTCATGATCCTTGGATACCCAAGCTTTCTCCGTCATCTGCACATGACTGTCAATAGATTTGGTATTTTTTGTTTTCAACTTTTTAATCGCTATTTCGTGATTGTCGGGACCATTCATAGGCGATTCATCACCTTTGGAATTCAAAGGTTTCTCCGCCATCTGCACATGATGGTCATCAACATTTTCATAATTTTGCTCCGAAATGGAGTGTAAACTCAAAACGTACACGTAAATTGCTTTATTGGTTTCGACGGTGACCACCCTTCCGGACGACTCACAGTGGAAAGAGATCAAATTACTCGGAACTACTAATCCTCTAATCAACATTCGTAATGTTTTATAATCTAATACACTCTCGTTTTTTAACAGCCAATCATGACCAAAAATCATTTGTTCAGTAAGACGTGGTATGACGAGAAATGCTGATCGACAAATAATATTTCCAATTTCTATATCCATTAGAATTTGTCGGCTTATACGCGTAGCCTTTTTTCCAATCGCCGTTACGACGTATACGTTAACTACTGGTAATTCTTCGATTTTGTGTATTGTTGATAATTCTTTCCAAAATTCTTCTGACACGCATGTCACCTGACTACCTGTGTCTATCAATGCTGACGCTTCTACTTCACACACTTTCGCTTTCACCGATAAACATTTTGTTTTTGTGTCACTTTTTATTTCTGTACCTGTGATGTTAATATCGCTTTCGAGGTCCTTTCCAAAGTCGTAAATACCGCGACACTCTATCGGACCCGCGTTTAGAATGTCGTACGTTGGTTTAAATCGTTTTCTGTTCTATTTTCACCGTTAGCATTGTTTATTGTAAAATTCGGCGGGGGGTAACGCGTATCTGGAAGCATCTGATTTGCGTTTTTTCGTTCGAACGGTCGTTGCGGATAATCTGTGTATTGGCCTTGATCACGATTGTTATTCCCATTCCTACCATACGGTGCGTACGAATTTCGTCTGTTATTATGATTTCGATGGTAGCTCGACTGCCGTCCAACGCCTTGAACTTGAATTTGCTGGACATTTCTTACGTATTGATTATCATATTGACCGCGATTATTATCCCCCTGGTAATGTTTTCGTTCGACATAACGTTCTCTCTGTACGCCATCCAACCGTGACAAAGCCTGGGCTACCGCGTCTGTGTTGTATTCAACAGAAGCTAATGATTCTCGTATTCGGCTCGGGAACTGTTGTACGATCGAAAAAATAATTTCATACAAGGAGAGCTCGGGTTTAAAATATTTTGCAATTCTCATCTGTTTATAAAAGTATTCTTGGAAATTTCCGTCGGCATTTTTGTATCGCCGAGAAAGCCACTGATTTTTCAATTTCACACGTATAGGGATTGAATAAAATTCACTTAAGAATGCCTCGCGAAATGCTCGATAATTTCTAAATGTTTGTGTATCCGAGTTCATCCATATTTTCGCGCGACCTAATAAATTTTCAACCACAATAATTTTGTGTTCGTCTTTGACGTTTTTAAATTGAAAATACTTTTCCAAATCTGTCAAAAATTCGTTTGGATTATTACTATTTTTGTCACTAAATTTTGGCGGTTTTATGTCCAAATGAATATATTGTAAATGATTAATTACCCCGCTTACAACTCGTTCTTCCGTATCTCCTTGATCTCTGATTTGTCCTCGACGAGTTGTTTTTCCTCTCGTATTTCCAGCTGGTGGTATTGCGTCTCGCGCGGCTTCAATTTCTGCACGCATTTCTTGTAATTTTCGTTGCTCTTCTCTCAGACGTGCCCATTCCAATTGAAGCCTTGATTCGTCTTCCATTATTCTCTCGTCATTATTTTCAGTACTTGGCTCTGTGTCTTTGGAGCCTCTCGGTTCTTTTGATGGAGAGCGAGATATAGGCATTGTAATACAAATATATTAATACACAAACGGAGTGAAGACAAAAAAAACTTGTTGTGATACGCAAGTCAATCTATGTACACCGGTCGAAGCCGTGCCTCTAGTTGGGCGCCATTTGTAACATTTTTTTTTATTACATGAAACGCAGATATTTGAAAACTGTGCAAATTATTCAATACACGTAAGACGCAGGTTTTTAAAACAACAATTATTAGCGAATAAATAGCAAAATTTGCGTTATATAGACGTCGTGAGAGAGAGAGGCGCAAAGGAAAAGATTGTGTGTGTTGACCTTGATATTTTCGATGTGAAGACTCGTGGCTGAGGATGCTGGCTTTCCGATGTGCGAGGAAAAACCGTAATTTAGACGATGAGAGGTTCGAAGAAACCACGACGATCCAAATGTGCCCAGATCGCGACGAATCGTGTATGAACGACGATTCTTTTATCCTCGGCGTCGATGTTGTGGATACAGAGTAGCTTTCTTCTTATTATATTATTTTATTTCAAAATGGTTTATGATGCGATGTGGTCGCTGGCCAGACGACTAGTAAAATTTTAATCGGGTCTCGAAAGATCGATGTCTCCCTCCTTCCATCATTCGGGAATCGCACAGTGCAGAGCTCTGATTTCCCCTCCTATAATCTTCTCCCTTTCCGCGCCGTATTACTCATTTTCTCGCTCTCTCTCTCTCTCTCTCTCTAGCCATCTCTCTCTCTCCCTCATATGAGAATCGTTACAAACGATTCCAAAACATCTACAGCGAGAATCTGGCAAAACTACCCACCCACGCTTGCCCATACCTACGAGGGTTGACAGTTGCTGACCGGCAACAATAATAACACCCTGAAGCAAAGAATAACATTCTTTGCCTAGCCCTTCCTGCAGCATAGGGATTCCCTAAAATCACAACCCTCATACCATTTTGTAAATAAACATCCCCAACTTTCATCTCATCACTATCTAAAAATTGCTTGAAATGACAAATACTCAAAATGAACCGATAGGCAACAAAACAAATACATAAGATGGACACAGTATTTTCTATCCCATAAAAGTATAGAGACCCTAAGGGCAATCAAAGAATACTTTCTGTAAACATGAACTAGAATAAAAACCCCGTATTAAAAAAAAAAACCGTATTTTGAGTTTCAGTGAATGCTAAAACTGTTGACGAATAGATAGTTGACTTTTAGTGCAGCAAAACAAATGAGTGAAAGAATTTTTTTCAAGTAAGAGCGGACGAAACATTTTTTCATCCTATATCTATTGGATACGTTTCCGTTTCCGCGATCTTGAATTTTTTTAAATAACGAAAAAATTCTTTACATTCGCAAGTGAAAAACTTCTATAGTGAAAGTTTCCCATAAATATAGGTGTTAACTCGGATGTAGCCCAAAAATTACTTTATCCTAATTTTTTCAATAAAAATCATTATACAAAAAATTTCGGAAAAATTCTATAAAAACCTTCAAAGTACATGAAGCTTGTCAAAAAAATTTCATACCGAGTTGCATACTAGATCAGTAGAAACTTATATATAAGTCATTCGAACAGCAGTTTAATAATGAAATAAATGGAAAAGAAACATTTTGCAAACTGCATAACATCCCACCATGGCTTAAACGGATGATGAACTCAGAATTGAACTTATAAATAAATGTTTATTCAACTCTCAATGGACTGAGTTAATTGAGTAATTTGTTAATTCCTGAATAGATCATCCTAGTTCCATAGCACTGAATCATTCGTGCCTGATGAACTTGTGAAACGTGTCGTTTTTACCATCTGTACATGTTATGTTTTTTGTTGGAAAATTTTATTTAAGCAAATAAAATGGATATTTTCAATTGAGTGAGCAACCGTTTTCAAGGCAGGTTAACTGATTAAAGATAAGAAGCAGTTATGATAGGATCAGTGCTAATGAAAATTACCAACATAAAGAATGATATAAACTTCACTTGGAAAGCTTACTTTCAAATTGAGGAATACTCCAATATGAATAAGAGGGCAGTACAATCTCGTTGCATTGATGAGGACTAATTTATTCAAAGTTAGTCCACAATTACTGCATACATCATCGAGTAAATGTAAAGCTTCTTTACTGTCGAGCATAAGATCGATGAATTCAAGGCATTTGAGACTAGTCAAATTTCTCGTCAGTCTCTTAAGGGCTTCCAATAGTTTGCCGCCGGTGCCAAAGAGTCGAACCCGTTCAGGATCATCGCGATTAGCCATGTTGCATGGAAAGGTAAATTTCAAATGCCGAATATGCGTTCCGACCCCAGCAACCGATAAATTGTCGCATCCTTGCTTTTCCGTGTACCAGGAGACCATGTTCATGAATTCATAGAGATTGTAGAAATTGAGCATAGGCTCGAAAACGAGCGAACGAAAATTCTTGCCAACTTTGTTAAGGCAAGCAGATGTTCTCATGTGGTCGAGAACGTATTGCCAACCACTGTAGTAATTAAATTTTCCCCTTGTGAGCGTGGTATCTTCTAGAATGAATTTGTCCCAGACTCGTTGAAGATGGAACGCTCGATACCAAGATTTGCAAACGAGCGACGCGTTGTAACGTTCCCGCATTGTCAAATACGAGAATATTTCTTCGAGCAAAATATCTGGAGTTTGATCCCAACGACTGTACATTTTTATTTCTTTTCCGCATCTGTCTTCTTCTTCGGCTTTTAGATCTATGTACAGAGCTGTAATCAAATAAATTGAAGCATATATAGTATTACCCGAGATAGGATTATATATTTTTTGATTAAATAATTATTTTTAAACCCCATACACTCCGTTGCACGAGACTTTTTTTACTTTAGATTTTTAATCAACCTACAATTTTTTTTTTAATTTTGTTTCAATTTCTTTTACTATCACTTGGAAAATGGTCCAATCCATTGTTTGCCGTATCCCGAAAACTATTGAGTTTGAGGAAAAATATCAAAAGGGAAAGGAGGCACAGCTTTTCATTTTGAAAACATTAAAACTTTTCTAGATTGTTTTGTCAAAACTTTTTTACATTTTTTCCGTTTTTCCAGGTTTTTTTTCTCGGAATTTATTGCAAATCCCATATCCAAAATAAAAAGTTACACCTTTTTCGACTCTCCACATTTTGTTCCAATCTCAATAATTTTTTAGACACACTGAAAAAATGGCATAGTGTTAAGAATGGACTCAACTACGCTTTGAGATTAGATATAGCGAAATTAATGGCGTAGTTGAGCCGACCTCAGCACGTAGTTAAAAGTATTTTGTTGGGCCATCTACGCCCGCAATTTGGAGTAAAGGGTCCAATATCCAATAGAACTAAAAATTTATTTGAAGTTGATTAAGTGCCTCAAGTTTTATTGTTGCCGTTTTTTTTTTTCAGATGAAATCATTTTTTGGGGTTGCATATCATGAAACAAGCTCAAGTTAAATACATAAAAATTAAGTGGCAAAATTGTGGTGGTATAGTTATCTCAGTGACATGACTTCTAATGGATCAATCACTGGTCGATTAACTAAGCGCAATATGACTGTTGACGCGGCGAGAATTGCCCAACGTCATCATAAAGTTGGTAACACATTTTTTTCTGTGCACGCCGATCAATGATCGGACAATTCTCCGAGTTTCAGTGAAAGAAAGTTAAGAGTCATCGAGCTCACGTGACCACCTCAAAATCGACGGTGGCGCCTCTCATAGTAAAATATATCTATATATCGTATAAATATAGTCGCTGACACACGTCAGACGCCTCGCGTGTATTTTACCGGATTTTTCCGTGAGTTTTTATTGAAATTACGATAAATAAATTTCGTACTATGCAGGGAAGTGGCGTGAATCCGGCTCTGGTCTCTTCAGTTGTAAAAAATGTGTGTACAATTTGTAATAAAATAATTATTGTGACTGGCGAAAAAGGTGTCATGGCGCGAGCAAAGCGCATTGTATTTTTGTTAATTTTTTGTGTTGATAAGAGATATCTGATCTCTGAAAATGGAGCACAGCCGCAACCGCGTAATCAAACCGAATTTTTTAATATTTTTTATATTCGCGTAATTATAAAATTCGCGACGAAATCCGGTAGAATAAAATTTTAGTTTGCTTTTTTGGCACCTGGCGCTGCGTATGCCATCGCTCGATGACTCTTCAAAAAAGGGTGCTCGAGAATCCACGTCGCCTTACACACAACGCGAGCTTCTCTAGCAATTCACGCCGGGACAGCACCTCTTGGGCGCTTTCCCGATGACACGAAGGCGACGCGCTCGGCAGTGAGAACGAAGACTTCGTGCCGGCCAGAGGCCAAAGCGGCCATCTTTGATCAGTCTTGACCGGTCTATGCCACGTGTTACACCGTGCCAATTTTTGCAATCTCATTTTCATAATCAAACAGTACTTTTCAGCACTCATCATTGTTCTCATGTGATATAATCACTTTTTCGGGCTTACTCAATTAACTGAAGTTGTCGTAACGGTGCGCAATCATGAATAAAAGAGCACATCAGCATGTCGAACTCTGCTCAACACGTGGTGTCACCAGAAAACATAGATTTACATGGAACAACAGGCCTTATGGGCGCGCTTGGCACGGTTTTGCTGGGGTCGGATTAGTGCTGACCCCGGCTACCATGGCGCTGTTCGATATCTGTGTGCACGAACACACTGACGCTGGGGTCATAGGGGTACTAGTACGTTCTCGCTCGCACCCACACGCTCGACCGTGCTTGGGGTCCTTGGGGTCTCGATGCAAGGCAAACCCGATGCCAGACCCCAAGCATGCGCCTTATTTTTTGGTTGGTAGAGTTCATGCAGTATCAAAAATGGATAGATCCACGATTAAATCTCACAATTCATTACTTTCTATGACGTTAAACAATGTTATTGTGAATAAATCATCCTAAATATCAAGCCATTCTGATGAATAGGATCAATAAATATGTCTAATGATTTTAAAATCCAGATGGTCACCTGGGTACGGTCTTAGTCTGACAAACTCGAGGTTCAATATTCAAACCTTCGCTGTGCTGAATTTTTTTTGCTTTTTTTTCTCTTAGAAAAATTGAAAGATTATTAATTATGATCGGAAAGTATGTTCACGAATCGATTAAAATTATCAACGAAAAAAAATCGAGGTTAGTTTTATATGCGTTAGAATCATAACATTTGTCATAAACTACAAAATTCCGAAAAATGATCTACCAAATGAAAAATTGTTAATATCTTTGTAGAGACTATTTATAAGTTGTAGCGATTTCTTAATCACTGCAACTATAAAAAGCCATACTTGTAAAAAATTTGAAAATTTTCAGCCATACGAAGCATTTTATAGATTGTTGCATTGACATAAAAGATTTCGATAAAGGGTAACGGTCTTCTAAATTCATTAAAACGTTCGTATTTTATTTATCCTCGGAAATCGATTTGTTTTGGCTCTATCCTTCTCATACCCATTCCCACTCCTCGCTTCTTTACTGCCTCCACGCTTTCTACCGAAGAGCAACAATCTATCACGAATATTTGCTAAACGTCTCCCAACGGCATAGCACGTGCTTGGCTTTCTCGAATCAATTTGTTCTTTTGTACACGAATCGAATTTTTTTTCTACTCTCGACAATATTTCCATATTTTTTTCATTAATTTGTTATTTTTTTTCTACTTTCAAAAACATTTCCATACTTTTTTCATTAATTTGTGAGTTTTGTTTGGACGATGCATAAACATAACCATTGTGCTTACAACGGATGCTGTAATTCCGCACTGAAGAGGCCTGATCTGAGCTTCCATCGATTTCCTCGTGACGATATCGAACGGTATGTAGTTAAGTAATAAAGATCAGCGTATTTTTAATAATAAATGTTGCAAAGATAGATCCACCATAACCCGTCGGATGTATTTCGAAAACTTGGTGTTTTCATCTAGCTGGAAGAAGTAGCAATCAAACAATATATGCTACTTCGATAGCCGCAGTAAGGTAATTGTAAATAAGTCACTCTGCAATAACACTCGCACGAGAATGACTTATCTACAATTTTCAACACACACAAAAATTAATCCTCTTATTTTTTAATTGGCAACCTGAACCATGTATGAGAATGAATATATCTTGATGTGGTATTATTTCGTGACGTTTTTTTTCCGTGATCATTTTTTTAACAATTATTTTTTCAAGTCCACCATGCCAACATTTTCCTTTTTTTTCGAAAAATTTTTCGCTCAATATACGTATTTGAAACAGGTTCTGTATAAGATTTTTTTAAATCGATCGTAAGATGATAAATGAAAATAAAATTTGTTGACGTGTTCAAAAATTTTTCGGAAATCAAAAGAATATAGTAAAAACCTTCTTTGCAATCGTATAGGGTTATGAAAAGAATATCGACATTACTACTTATGTTCTGCTTACTTTTGAAAGAAATATTATTTAATGCAGTTGAATTCATCTTATTTTTCGAATAAAATAACCATTGTTGCATGAATATTTTTTCACCATTCAAAAAATCTGCATTTTGTGATACTTCTAATTTCTGACAGTCTGTGAATGAATAATTTTAACTTTTATTAACCGTAAAGTATATTTTCTTTCATTTCTTTCGGATTATTCTGCCGTAAATGTTTTATAAAAAACACACTTCGGTTGTAATAATTCGCACTTTGAGCTATCCCTGCTTTTTTTTATTTTTGCGAGTTTTTTATACGTCGAATGAATTCTGGATTATGAATTTTATTCTTCCAATACTTGGAAATACACAAAAATCTTTGACAATCCATGTATGCTTGACGTGGAATAGTATTCATAATATAATATTTATTTCATATTCATGTACCGAATAGGGTTTTGAAACAGAGAAAAAAAACATCCAGTCAGTAGCCAACTTCGAATCTTATATTTTATCTGTAATTTTTCGACTCAACAAATTGGAATGGTTGGGTTTTTGAAAAAGGATTAACTAATTTCATGATAAGAAATTTAGATCCCCTCACGGGGAAAAAAACGTGGACAAGTACATTGGTGGTCCCTTGTCTCCCTATGATATTAAAAAAAAAAAAATCCAAAACGCCGCTTAGAAGAATACAAAAAAAGTTACAAAATAAGTTAAGATCTGTTGAAATATACGTGGCCAAATACGGGAAGCTTTACTGCGTTTCAATAAATTTTCAAATACGGTTTGATGTTGATAGAAAATATAATAAAGTTCGGAAATTCAACTATGTCACCAACCAAATTGCAAACGTAAAAAAATTAGATTGTGAAAAAATTCTGAACGAAGTACTTGGTTGAATATTCATAAATATAATCTAGGTACTACTTCAATTTTTGTAAAGATTCATCCTCTGAATACGTACAAGGTCATGAGTGGACGCACGTCTCTGGCGTGACGCCAAGGAAATTCCGAGTAAAGAAATGAGGGACTAAACGAAGATGTAATTATTACTTTTACTTTTTAATTTAATTTATCTCTTGTTTATATTTTATTTTGATCAATTTATAATCGTGGATTCATTCTTTTAAAAAAGTAGATCAATCATTTTTGTTACTCGATTACTTTCCGAAAACAATGTCAATAGAAAGTTACGATATAGACGT